>VZTH01019022.1:258841-310116 GCA_013397815.1 Aleadryas rufinucha
GGCGACCTGCGGGGAGGGGGCACGGCCCGGGGCAGGGACGGGTCTGGAGGGGAAGAGGCCCGGGGTCCGGCTGCGGTGTCCCCGGGGCGGCGGACGCGGGGGGCTCCGCTCGGCTCGGGGCGCGGAGGTTGGGCGAGGTGAAGCGGGGTCTGGCTCTGTGGCTGCCCCCCAGCCCTGGGGACACCCCGCTGCATCCAGGCTTTTTGGGTCTCCCGCACCTCCCGCCGCACCTTGCCCTTTCCTGGGTTGACTTTCTTTCACAGGCCTTTGTCATTTTTTGTTTTACGCTGCCATGATACAACTGAGGTGCAAAGGCATCGTGGTCATTTGGCGGTCAGATAAGCGCTGATTGTACTTGAACATCCATTTCTGGTGCTGCTACAATAACGCAGGGCAGAGCTTTCCCTGGGGGGTCTGGAACTGGCACACTCACATGGCCCGTCCCTTCCCTACTCTTTGGTCACTGTTGTGTAAACTCACTAAGTAACACGTGTTGTGGGAACTCTTGGCAGGCATCAACCAGTGAGGCTGTATTTACTTGTGTTCCCCGGCCTTGCTGGGATGGTTGGGTAGTGCTTCATGCCATCATTCACTAGTCAAGGAAAGTTGCTGTTCTTTATAGACTGTAAGGAGCATGAAGATAGCGAAGAGTTGTATGCAACCTGCAGGGAAACGTAGATGAGCAGGGTAGAGATGGACTGACATTTAGCATTACCCTTGGCAAGACAGCCCAGGAAAAGGATGGATGTAAGTGCTGCCAAGGTGTCCTGAGCAGAACTGGGAAGCAGAAGAAGTGTTGTTGAACAGTAGACACCGTACAAGGAGGGAAGGCCAACACAGCAGGCTTAAGCAAAGGTTGGTGAAAAAAGAATAGCAACAGGGTTCTAAAAATCCAGAAGCCTGGTAATGAGGTGGTGCATGCAATTATTTTGGCAGAGCAGGCTAAAATTAGCATGCAAAAGGCCGAACATAATCAACAACGGGTTGTGGTTTTATAATTCTATCATTATACAGGTTGGTGGATATACTACCTAAAAAATGGCAATTTATGTCAGCAGAACAGCATGAGCCACTGAAAATTGACTTCTTTCCTACCTCTGTCATGGTTTAATTTACTGTGAAAATTTTAATGTGAACAGTTGAGACCATTACCACGTTGAAGCATGTTAATCCCTTTCCTTTTTGAGCCTTTGTAAAACTCCCATTTGTTTACTCAGAAGCAGAACAGGGCCTTTTGTTTTAATGGCATTTTCTTTCCTTTCAAAAAATCGTTATATGCTATGCAGCTGGTCATAGCTTTTGACTGGGTTCCTAAACAGGTACCTGAATGGCAATAATATCCAACAAAGTACATCTTGACTAGGAAAAAATAGGTGTGCTGTTCACATAACTCACTTCCTTCGTGCAGACTAACCGGATGTAAAGTTCAAGTGAAGACAAAGCAGTCTCTAGTTTTAACATGACTTAGCAAGTAGAGGCAGAACTTGTAGAGAGCCCAGAGTCTACCATCAGGTAGGAAGAGAGCTGTCAGGAGAGGGGAGCATCAGTACTGGGTGTTAGTTAGCAGAGTGTCAAGAGGCACAGAACGTGCTGCTGTAACTTGTGATGCCATTACATACAACTTTGTGGTAGGCTGATGTCTGCCTGAACCTGGTTAAAATTGCAGTTCATGCCATCTTTGCTAGGACTTTGCTTCATCTTGGTTGCCAAGTTTTGCCTGATGCGCACTTTTTCAGTTAGGGAAAAACCTAGTGAGGACATTAGTCTTTATTTTGCTTCCCAGAAAGCATCATCGCATACCAATAAGGAGAAAAGAAATATTTGAGTTGAGAATGCCACTCAGATACTTCTGATTCACTGAATGCCTTTTATCCAAGGGATTCGCTTGTTTCCAGATCCTTGAGTGGTTGCTAGCTGCTTCTCTATTCATTATGCAATTAGCATGTTTGATCTTTGTATTCTCATAAAAACTTATATATTTCATGCTAATATAGTAGCTGAATAAAATGAGTAACAATACATTTAAATGGCAGTGTTATTGTCCCTACCAAGTGGTGTTTGGCATCAATGAGACCTTTGGCACGAATCTCCTGTCTAGGGACAAACTCCTTAAACTGTGTTTAATAAACCTGCTAAGTGTTGGAGCAGGACAGAAGTGATCTGCCTGCCCTTTAATGGAACACACAGACATAACTGACCTGGCTCAGAACCAGCTGTGTATTTTTGTGCACGTGGGTAGTGTGGTGCAGAGGAGCTACCTCAGATCCCAGAGGCTGCAGCAGCAGGAGTGCAGACCTGCCCCCAGCCCAGAGACCCCTGTCTCTCACAGGGACGGTGCCTGTGGGCTCAGCCAGCTCCACATGGCACAGCCCCACAGACAAACCCAGCACAGGCAGCCCTCTCAACTCCTGCATTAGCTTCCCACCCCCCTCTTTGGAGCTATGTTGATCCAGTGTTCAGCAAGAACAAGCCTGACAAAGCTGACTTCCATCCCTGTGAGTAAAGAGAGAAAAAGCGTGCAGAAGGTGGCTAAATAGTGATGATACGGCAGGGCACCATTGGAAAATTGTGTCTTATGACTGATGGAGTGCTCTAGCAGTCAAACTGCATTTAACATTTCTTTGTGGATTGGTCTAGAATTCATTCGAGAAGGATGGAATTTGCCACACTTGGCCAAAACAATAATGGCCAGATACCTGATGGCTGAAAGAGGTCACTTAGGTCTTAGTGCCTGGAAGGGCTGCTTTGCATTTTGGTACCACATTTTCTTGTGCAAAGCCAAAATTTCCTTTAGCTTGACTGGAGGACAACAAATAGGCTTAGAATTGTATTGAAGTTTAATACTAATGGTAAAGGAAATACAGTTTGGTTTACCATGGTTTTTATGTTTGTCTGTGATGTCTGTTGTCTTCAGATGCTCATCAAAAATGCAGATTAAATACCAACTGGCCAGGTCATCAGTTGCTGTAATCCAACAAATAGCAATTGTGTATCCAGAGAGTATGCAAAAATAGAGGGAAGATGCCATTATGGTTAAAATGTAGAAAGTAAGAATTTAATTCATTGTATATTTCATGAGTGGTCTTTGCCTTTGAAGCACTAAATCCCCCTGAGTCTTACTTCCTTGTTTGTAAAAGACAGTTAACAACACTTTTCCCTTTAAAAAGGTGTGGAGACAAAATCACTAACGTTTATGAGTTCCTTTGATACTGCTGTGATAGGAGCTGTATTAGCACACATAGACAGAAAAATCTCTTTTTTCAGACAACCTGGTTTATCGAGGATAAATGTCCTGGTTTATTGAGAAATTGCCCCTTGAATAGTCACTCAGATGAGATAAAAGGGAAAAACTAGTGGTAGATTCAGAAAGATCAATAATGGTGTTTGTTTTATGAGTGACCCTGAAGAAACAATAGGCACTTAGTTGCTGAAATTAGCTGCTGATTTAAAAATAGGAAGGAAGCTGTTAATGCAACTACAGAGAGCAGAGAAAAAGTCTGGAATGACCTCAATAAAATAAGAACATGCCCAAATAAATGGCTGATGCCATTATTGAACAGAAGTCTAGGATTGTGCAGCTGGGCAGACAAGAACTCTATTTGGATAAGCACCAGGAGTTTGTGCAGGGATGGCAGAGTTTATTTTGGATAATACAAGAGACTCAAGAAGGTAAGACAATGTATCTTAGTGTAAAACACATGGATGTTTAAAGCTGTTTAGAACACGTTTTGTTGGGAGGAGAACACAGCCTTTAAAGTGTTGGTGTCACACCATTTTGAAGGTGTATTTACTGTCTTGTAAGGGTGAAATTCCCATTTCCCGGACTCCTGTTTGTCTTGTCCAGTTCCTTTATTGCCACTCTGAATTAACACCTACTTTAACTCCAAATTTGCTGCTTAGCAAACAATCCTCTGAATTGGCTATGATTGCCACTGTTATAAAGCACCTGCCAGTAGCAATGGCAGAATGGGATTTGGGGCACTTCAATGTATTAGAGTTGCAAATGGATGTGAAATTTTCAGTATATTGCTCAGAGTAATACATGGTAAATGCTGTCATTTTAATGGGAACTAGTGTCAGTGGCAGGCTGAGCACTGTAATGTGGTGATTATGTGGTAGTCTTTAGCCCAGTGTATATTTTCTGTATTGTTGTCTTTGTCCCCTCTCTAACAAGGCATGAAAGTAAGGCACCTGAAAGTATGAACTAAAATAATTCAAGGGAAGGGTTTAAAGCTAAGCTTGTGCCTAAAGACTGTGTTAGCTGACAGCCTAGAAAGGCTCATAACACTGTGGTATCGTAATGTAATGCAATGTTAGACACTATTAAAATAAATGACTCCTAGAGAGTGACAGAAGACTTTCAATATCAGTAAAAAAATTTTGAAAATATATTTTGGACACCCCTATGCAGACATTTTAGTAAATAAGCCTCTGTCATCCAGTTCAGTGAAGTATGGATGGAGCCTGTGGGTTGGTTGTGGTGCAGCTGTAGGTGTAGGACCAAGGCCTGTGTTCTATGACATCATTTGATAAAATACAAGGTACAGAAACAACTTTGTTCTGTTGTAATGGCCAGTGTGACAGCTTGCAAAGATCCAACTCTCCAACACATCATAGAAGAAAGGTTCTGCATTTTAAGTGTTTGATATTTAAAACAGACCATTTGTTTTTGTATTAATATGAGAATAAGGGAAGGTGGGTTTTTCCCTGGCAGGGTTTATCTTTTTTGGCAAAGAATGACAGACAAAAATCAGATTAGATCCAGAAAACTTCAAAGGGTCCATCGAAATAGACAACAGATCTTTCTCTGTGTTTTTCTGCCAAAACTTGGTCTGCAGTCTTTTGAGCTTTTCTCCTTGGCCATTTGGGACCTGTCCAGTCCCTCACCATGTGCTTTTCTCCTTTCCCCCTTTTGGTTGCTCTGGTTTATGACCTCACTTTTGCCATGTTACTAAATACGAGTCCCCTGTGACTTCTCCTTTACCAACTCAGAGCTTCTTCAGTCTCTCTCCCTCTTTAATTATGTACCTCACTCATACATCAGTCCTTGGAGATCTGCAAGCAGTTTTCCCTGGCAGGTCTCTGTTTGCTCCTTTCTGAGATGAGATGTGATTTGCTGATCATTACAAAGGTCTGGCTTATCCTGGGAACTGATGGCGAGGTCGTGGCTCCTTCAGGCAGCACTTCCATGAGTTCTGCTGGGATGCATCAGAAAAGAGCACATTTAAGGCAACAAGTCCTTTATGGAATTGTTTTTACTTCCTAATTCTTCTGCACCACTTTGGCACATGTTGCTTAGACAGGATTTAAACTTATTTGCAGATGCCTGGTCATATCCTAGAGTAGGGGTGAATGCATTTTTGGTAAGTTAATCAGTTCATCAAGTACTGATTCCTTCACTTCCTACAACAAAAATAACAAGGAGTGAAGTATAAATTCTCCTAGTATTTGGAAAGTAGGGAACTTAAGTAGCTGATGGTCTTTCTCTGTCCTCCTGCAATCAGTTTTAAGTGTGAATTAAAAAGTTTTCATCTGAAGACTGTAGCATAAAATGTCATCATTTTTATACAGGAAGTTGAACCATAGGTTTTAGTAAAACCTTGCTCTTGTTTGGCAAACCAATAATTTTGGGGCCAAGATGTTCCATGTTTGTTGTTAGCACAGCAGGGGTATATGGGGAAACATCTTTAAAATTCAGTTCTTTAAATCTCTCTATTGGGTTTTTTTCCTCTTTAATTAGTTTAAATAATTAGCCCCAAATGTGCAAGTCTGATCTTTTTGTGTAAATCACAATAGATGAATACATTTTCTCCTGCAGTGTCACAATTTTAAGTCCAAATGAAGCTAACACAGAATAAGACAGTTGCCTCAGAAGTTTTGAGGCAATAAACAACTGAAGTTTTTCATACCCATACTCTACAGACTTTTGGTTAGATACTTTTCCTTGTTACTTTGAGGCCACTGAATAATTTTCATCAAATGATCTCATGGAAATCGTTGGATATATATTCTGGATGAAGGAATAGTGCCCCTTTCAGTGAAATCCGTAGCCTGTCAAGTCAACCTGTATGTTGCTACTACAAAAAGATAGGAGAAACATTAGTTTCCCCTCATTAATTGACAGATCTCTTTTTTTATTGGGTAAAGAACCTTTTAGGAGCCCCAACTGGAATCAACTTTTTGTAGACAGCAAAATGAAGACAGAGTTTCCAGGCTTAACCCTTCATTTCCTGATTTTCCTGTCATAGTAACAGATTAACAAGTCTTCCTGCATTTAGGGTAATAAAAGTCTTGTAAGCAAGTGATTGCTGACAGTAAGTATATACAATTGTCATGTGAGGATAGATGAAAGGACTTCCTGATAATGCTGGAGAAGTGATAACAATGGGGAGAGGTTGGACATTTTAACTCTTCCAAACGGTGGTGTCTGAGCAGTAAAAACCTTTCCACTGTGTCCTAGAGAGGCATAAGGAGAATGAACCTGCCTGAGGCCTCCCTGTAATACTGTAATTTGAGTGATAAATATAGCAACAAACACTGGGAAGTAGTCTGTGAGGAGCAGACAGGAAGAGGTTGTGGAGATGGCTTTTTAAAGGTGTTAGGAGTTAGAACATCAGTACTTTGCTGTTTCCTTGGTGCTTTTCAAGGCTGCCCCTGTGCCATCCCTCCCTGATCCCTACCTCCCCTGGTTGTGTCCGTGTGTGTACAGACACGCCTGTCCTGTGCACAGGTACACATGGAAAAGGTTAGGTGCCTAAAACACAGGTGTAGCACATGGGCAGGACATCAGCTGACCCTGGGCTCCAGCAGAGGCAGCATGGACAGCCAGCAGTTTGGCTGAAGCACAACAGGAGCAATGAGAATGAACCCTTATTTGAAAGATTCCAAGAAATATTTGGCAAACGAGACAGTATCATGAGGTAAAGCTTTTAAGACTTAAAGGAGGAAACAGATCCTCGCTTCCTCCTCTTGGGAAGGTCTCTGCAGCACTGGCTTTGCACATCTGAGATTGTTTCATTCATTTGTGTGGCAGCCAGTTCTAAACCTGATACTGAAATTGGATATAAACTGCAGATTCATTTCCAGTGTTCCTTTCTTCTACTCAGACTGTTTGACATGACAGGCTTGATAATACTTTTGCCTGAAGGGTATATGAGACCTCGCTTTGGGAGATTGTTTGTTTGTTTGGGGTTTTTTGGTTCTAGAAAACAAAAGGAAGGTACAAAATTTGAGTAAATACTGCAGCATCTTAACTAAACAATGAACTTCCCATGTTATGAAGTAGTTCCTATTGCCCCAGTCTGAAGTTCCCCATCCTTCAAGTGGTCTCAGGTCAACCCAAATATTATCCTTGGCATCAGTGCTTCTCCAAAAAGAAGACACATAATGTCCTTGAATTTCAGAAGGATTTTATCTCTGCCTCCTGGCCTTTTGTAAAGCCCTGCTGAAATCTGAAAATGCCTTCAGAGTCAACATAAAGGGAGGAGATGACGTACTCTGCTCTGGGCCACACAGAGCCCAACATCAGAAAGGACAGGTGTCCATAGACTTTGGTCTGTGCCTTAGAAAAGTACATTTAAATCTCTTTCAGCTTTCCATCAGCAGATTGAAAGGTTAATTAGCATACATCTGTAGCCCCGACAGTGCAAACTGGAAACAACTGTTTATTTTGCCTTGCAGCAGTGTGTAAGAACCTAGAGAGAGGCTGTTTGCCAGCTCTGGTTTGGCTGCTTGAATAGAAGACATCACATAACAAAAGAGGAGAAACAGGGCAAGGAATATCATACACCAAAGAATTTTTTTTAAGACCATCAGTTAACAAAACATCCTACACACAGCAGAGTAAGAAGGGCCAGGGAGGAAGGAAAAAATTCCAGGCTGTAGGGACCTTACAGATATCACTGTGGTGTCACTGATGTCCACTGGGAAATGGTGTGTCAGCCTTTAAAGTCAGGAACTTTGTCCTCCTTGGGCTTGGAAGGCACCTAAAATATGAACCTATGAAGCCACTTAAAATACAGAGAGTAAAACTGCACCAAAGGCAATGAGCAGAAGAAACTTTAGGTCTGAGAGAGCTCAAGATACAATTGCACAATAATGCAAACCATTTCTGGGAATCAATCCCCTAACAGACCGGATTGCTAAATGTACTAAATATAAGTACCTATTGAAACTTAATAATAACACAGGGAGTGACCTTACAGAGATGTGCAGCATCAGTCTGGAGATGCAATCCAGGTGGGAGAGGCAGGAAAGTGCAAGGAGAGGAGCAAAAGCTGTAGTTGCAAAGAACAATTCTGGAGTTGCTGTTATTTCCTTGATATGCTGATGTGTTTTGCATACAAAGTCATTGGAATCAAGCAGCTCTTTATAGCTGGGGATTTTTTCACAAATCTTGTCTTTTACAGCATTCACACCTCCATAAAGGGTTACTGTCAACCCCTTCTGTTAACTCTTGGAGGATGGTGTATCTTCCTCATCTGGAATCTCCTCTACATGAAGAAAATGAGAATCCAAGCCTCCATTCCTGCCTTACCCCAGTCTCTAACCTGTTGTTTGGTAACTAGGAGGCAGTTCCTGCAGCTCCTCTTCCACTTAATCCTCTGGGAAAAGCTTGGATGTAGGGCACTTACAGTTCACCTTTTCTATGGCACTCTGGGTGTCTTCCCTTGCAGCAGCTGTGGGGTGGGAGCAAGGGAAGGGCCCATGGAGCAGTGTTTGGACTCACATGTGCCATGGGCTGTCTGTCCTGACAAAGCAGCATGAGGTGATGCCAGGAAGCAGAGCACTGTACCTCAAAAGGAGATTTGTATCCTTCCTTCTCTTGAGTTTTGCCTTTCTGTTTTCCTACTGCTTGTGCAGAGACCACCCAGGCACGATGGCTGAGGTGGGGCTCCAAAGCCAGCAGACCTGGAGGGCTGTGTTTTGCCCCCCACAGCAAAAGCAAAGCTGTCCATGTAGGGCCTCCTTCCTTCCTTGGGACAGAATTTGTTGCTGAACACTGTGTGTAAATCAATCCCACCCACCCCACTGATTCCTTTTGGTGTGTGCATTGCCCTAAGTGTCCGTGTATTTTCCCTTAGCTCCATTTAAGATGTTCCCAGTCTGCCCATCCATGTCCTGCACAAGGCCTGGACCGTTCTCCCGGGTGCAGTTGCACCCTGTGGGGCTCTGTGCCCACGCTGGCAGGACGTGTGTTTGTCTGTGGGATTGCTGCAGAGTGCCGTGACCTTTGCAGCACGCTGGTTATTCAAATGTAACTTGTGGTCCGCTATTGGCTTCCTGTAGTAGTGCTGCTTCCAGCTTTCTCTCTTGCACTGCCAATCCTTTTTCCCAGCTGTGTTAGGTTTTTCCTTTTACAGACTGAATCTCAGTTTACGTGCAGCTCGTATTTCTCCCCGACCCAGGACTGTGAGTCAGTTGTCACTGGGTTTACAATCACTGGGTGTAGGGAAGTGACTGCACGTTTCTGCACACACACCTACGAGCATGAGACTGTCTTTGAATATCTGCAAAGGTTCCCACCTTGCTGTCCCAAATGCCACTTCCAGAACATGGAAAAAGGTGCTAAGGGAGGCAGATCCTGGCGAGAAATACACCTAAGCAAGGCATCTCATGCCAGGCACTGTGTCCTACTGTAGTGGCATGTTTTTGTCATCTTTTTCTTAAACTAATTAGTTGCTAGTTGGTTTTCAGCCCAGATGTCATAGTTTCCATCTGAGCCAGTGTAAATTTGTATTTCTGTAAGGATTTCTTCAGACACTATTATCTGGAATCCAATTAAGTAGCGTTCATTCAGGATTAATCACATGTGGAAGTGTTTGCAGAATTGAGGTTCCTGTGTTCTTAGCAGCATACTGGTATTGCTGTATTTCATTATCCCCCAGTAGGAGAGGGCTTGGGAATTCCATGTGTTACTTGCCCTGCACAGATCCACTGCATGGCTGTCCTGGGTGTTATGGAATAGCAGAAGGAAGATGAGACCTATCCCAGTAGTTTGCTCTCTAAAGACCGTGTCCCAAAGGCAGAGAAGGAGTTTGACTGCATAAAGATTCCTTGATTCCAATGAAACTGCTTACATGTGTGCTGCCGTGCCTGCAGAAACATGAAGTAGGACCACAGCCTAAGGGGGAAGGCAGACGTTCATCTTAAAAAAGAAAAAAATAAAATCTGACATTCCTTACTGCAGTGCCTCTCCAGATACCAGGACTTTTGAAAGATATTAGTGGTGCAGCGAACTCAAAAGATAATTCTTTTCATATGGTGGCTGGATCAGGTGACTTGCATATGTGCATATTTTCAGGTACCCCCTCTGCTGCTTTTTATCAGAAGTTCTTTTCCAAAATCTTCCTCTTGTGCAAATTTTATTTTCCTTTGTCACAGTCAGTATTTCTATTACAGCTTGTAGAAGAAGGTAGCATAAAGTTATTAAGCCTCATAGTTAGAATTTTAATGTCTGCAAACTAGTAAGTTTGTTCTATTGTTAATATTTTGTTTTCTTTGCATTTATTCGTGCGACTCTGCTTTGGAGCTTTTTAATGTCTGTAAGGTAGTGGGTCAGTTTTGTGAACAGATTTTTTTGAATTGGTACTTGTGGTAAAATGACAAGAACTCCTTGTTAAAAGATGGAAACAGGTTAGAGAAGACACATTTGTCAGATGGGGCTCTTCAGCATTAAAATGCTGTGAATGTTTGCTCCTTATCTTTTAGAAGATGCTTTATGCCATCTCCTGCCTCACAAATGAATGGATTCACCTGTGTGTATAATTGCCATGTTATTGTGCTGGATGGGATCTGAGCATACAAAGACAATGGCTTTGTTTATGCTGCCAAACTGTACGCCCAGCTGTGCTTGCAGGATCAAGCCTCTAGCTGTTAACTTTCTAGAAGGCCATAATAATAAAGATTTTAGTGGCAATATGTTCAGAAGAAATGCCAGCTTCTTTAGCAGATGTGGGAGCAAGGGGAACAATTTTTTAATGAGAAGCTTGTACTTCTTCTGAAACATTTGCTGCTAGATGACGGTGTTAGTTTGCTTGTTTGTCAAATGTCAGCTAGGCAGTGACCTGGTGTGATGACAGGGGTGTCAGGGTTGGAACCAAGGCAGATTTATTGAAAATGATGCCATCCTGAGTGCTGCATATGAGGCTGAATTGGGGATCTTGACAGGTAAAAGCAGAGTGAGCTGAAACGCTGTGATTGTGGAGCATGGTTTGGACACATCATGTGTCATCACCACTGCATTAGAAGGTAAAGGCAAGTGACAGAATTAAAATTTTCAGTACTGACAGAAAGGCTTTTGGTTGGATTTTGTTGATTTGTATGAGGTCTGTATAAACACTGTCTGGATCCCAGTATAAATTTGTATGTGCAGTGTTCCCTAATGTCCTTCCTAGTCCCAGATATGTGTATCACTAACCAAGTCCTCTTCTATTTGCAATTGCCTTTTCTCGTTTATTTGTGCAATATGTGTTAGAATAATATGCTGTTTCTTTATAGTTGCTTTTAAAACAAGATAGTAACCTGTCTTAAAACATGCTTAGTACTGATGCCATCCCTGATTCATAGGTTTTAAAAATTTAATATTCATGTATGTGGGAAATAGTTAGTACAGTTCCACACTGTAATTTGTCCCTTGACAGCCTGTATCCTTAAAATTAATCTTCTGCTTACCTCTCCAGGTCTGGGATAGAAATGAGAAACAGTGATGGCCATAAGGTGTAGAGATGGAAAGTTAGAGAAAATCAGAGGAAGAAAGGAGGTTCTAGAGAAAACTTTGTGACATAACTGCAGCTGAGTTACTGGGTTTTGTAGGTAACTTGTGTTCGTGGCAACACTGTATTCTGAGAGGTTCTTTGACAGTAATGCAGAATACTTACACAAACCTCATACACCTGTTCAGCTTAACATATTGGATAGAAACAATGGATGTTAAAAAGTAACTCCTCATCCTACACGTATATAAACATATAGGCAACTTCAAGCCCGTGATTAATCCATGTGAATTAAAAGAGGGTTCCCCCCTGCTTAAAACTCATATTTAGTGGTTTTGATGTAAAATATATTCTTTATAATGATGGGCTGCCACCCTAGCAAATCTGGTCACTACCATATTGATGTATTCATCTTGTCTCTGACAGTAATGCCACTGATATTTCTAAAAATACATATTTTTATCTTTCATGTTTTCATTATTTCATTTGAGGGGTTTTTTTCTAACATGGTTTAGTAATTAGGATTTAAGTTCATAGGTCTACAGTACATAATGGAGTACTTTGTATGTATTAATATAGTTCCATTCCTGTAAGCTGCTGCTTGAGTTTGGGGGGTTGGGCTTGAGGAAAATGTTCATTTTAATAAATAAAGTTGTTATTCTTTTAGGGACTATCTAAGTAAATTTCAGCAACTTTAGAGTCAAAACTAAATGAAAACTCTCATTCTGAGGTTTTGGAGGCAGAAAAATGGGCAGGTGGGGAGGGGTATGACTTGGCTTGGAAAAACTTGTTCCTGAGTCTCTTTAGGCAGGAGGATTAAAATTCCTAAGAGTTTAACCTAGGCTGAGGGACTTTGCAGAGAAGGCATTTGACACCCTAATGGCAGCTCCTGGAAATCTGAGCAGAGATGGAAAGCAAACTCAGTAAAAATGCCAAAGCTGGGTCCAAGTGCTGCACAGAGACCACTGTGACTCCATGGATCTCTTCATTCCATGGTTTTAGCAACCCAGTTGACACAGGCAAAAGTTCCATCTTAGTAGAATAGCCTGGGGGTTTAATGAGTTGGTTTGTGCTGCAGGTGGTGGCTGAGGCTGGGGGAGTAATGGAAACAATTATTTACAGACAGTTGTTAGGTTTAGAGAGACAGAGGGCTTTCAGAGACCCTGTGCCCTTCTCAGGTACGAGTTTGCAGTTTGGCAGCAGAGTAAACAGAGAAACCTGCCTTTGCAAAATGATTGCAAATCACTGCATTTCATTGCCTTTGCAATTAGATTTCATTGCTTCTCGTCCCCCCCTGCTTGCACACACGGTGTTGTTTTTTACGTGCTATTTGCATCACAACTAAACAACTGGCCTGTGTGCAGTGATGCTCGGTGGTTAGACCTTGCCATAGCCCCAAAACACGGACTGAGCCCTCTCCCAGTGCCCCTCCTGCCCATGAGCACTGTAGGTGCTGAGATGGGGTGCTGTGAGCGTGGCTGTGCTGCAGCAGCGAGCACCAGGCTGTGGAGTCACCTCCAGCAGCCCCGGTGCCTGCAGAAGCTGCGTTTGTGTGGCTGCAGCTCAGCTGGTGCAGGCTGCCTGTGCCTGCACAGGGCTGGGGGGGTAACAGGGGGTGCTTTGGCTCATGATCCCAGGAAACAGAACTTGATGTTTGAAGGAGTCGCTTAAATCCTGCAGATGGATGTTGTGGTGTGAACACATTAAGACCGGGAGTCTTTGTGTTCTGTGGGTCCGCAGAGAGCAGCGTAATGAAGGCAAGCACATGCTTGGCTGTGTCTGCATTCCCTCTAGAGCACTGGTAGGACACTCATAGTCTCATCTCTGCTGCTGCACCCGAACCTCAGAGGGTTGCAGGGTACTAAAAGTGCTCTGTGTTTTCACAGGGACAAAGATTTTGTGTTCTTTTCCCAGGTAACAGTAAGCACTTTTTGTATGCAGGCACTTGTTCAGTGGCAAGGAGTGTTTCAGGCCCCTGATGTTCTATCCCTTAGCTGCAACTGATGGTAAGAAAACATGTCACAGAGGAGACAAGCAGGAGGGTTTTCCGTACCCAAAAACCCAGATAATAGTGGAATCTCCAGAGTTTCAAGCTCGAATCCTCCCCAGCAGGAGCTGGGGCCTGCAGTAAGTGAAGCAGACTGTTCCTTTCTCTGTCTCTGATGTGTGTGTGTCCACCCTGTCACAAACTGGAGGGTTGTGTTCTCCATCGATCATGTTTCCTTACCCAAAACAATCTTAGCCACGAGTTGTAGTGTCAATAGGGTTTTGTGTATTTCTTGGGAAGCTGGACCAAATGCAGAGAATACAGGGATGCTCTGTATTCTTCAGCCTGGGAATATTGTGTAAATCTGATTTTTTCAACTGACTTTTTGGGGTAGAAAATGATACTGGAAAAGAGATGGTAAATTAAGCCAGCCAAGTCCAGGAGCCTGCAGTATTCTGGAAATTTGCTTACCCTTTGTCTTTAAGTGTGCTGATAGGAGTGCAAAGACTAGCAACACTTCTTTTAACAAAAGCTTGGGCAGTGGAATATGGAGCTTTGGGTGGAACAAATGAGCCTCAAGTATAAATTCAGTTGTGTGTATTTGACCAAATGTCAACGCTCTAGGCCGGCTGCATCTAATTGAGAGTGTTTTGATCAAGTTAACTGGCAAAAAAAAAATCCTACCTCATGAATATAACATTCTTCCTTAAAACCAAACAAAATCAATGAAATGGTAACATTCTAGTGTAAATATTGGAAGGCAAAAAATATTCCTCAGTCTAAAGAGCTCTTATATCATCCATGCACTCCTTCAAGCAGATAAGATACAGAAGGTGGCAGGGTTTATCTGAGCACTTTGGGGAGGAAGATTGTATGGCTTTTCATGTCCCTTTGGCTTTTAAGAAGAGAGTGGGAGGACAGAAATACAATGTTTGTGAATGTCCAGTCCCTAAAATTTCTCACTTATTGATGTCTTGACTGGTTAATTAATTTTTATTTGCTGTATGTCTTCTAAACACATTTTTGTATGAGCATTTCTTGCACACTTGTATATTTCAAGACAGAAATATTTGTGGTGAGATGGTAAAGTAGGGTATCCAAATTTTATCATTACAAACTGCTTTCATTTGGTGTTAGTGGGCTCACTGATTTGCTTTGGTGGATATGCATTGCAAACAATATTTTGATATCTGAGGAATAATTCAGATAAAGGAGAACCAAGCCTTCCCTGTGCTTAAAGGGAAGAAAAGTAAATGCTAAATGCCTCAAAGCTGGCAATATTTGTTTAAAATAAACAAGCTCTCCCCACCCATACACAAATAAAAAGTAATTTTGTGAGCCATGAAACTTAAGAAGTTTATTTTTCTCTGGCTTGCTTTTGTGTGGATTTCCTAGTGTCTGATGTTTTGATTCAGCCTGCGTTGCAAGCTGTCTCTCAGCATATGGACTGCTTGTCTGCCCATCTTCTGTTGGACAGCCTATTTATCACAAAACATGGGGAAACTTAATATCTCTCTGGCCTTTCTCCTTTTCTCTGGTTCTGCAAAATTGTCTGATGTGTCCCTGAGTTACTGCAGGTAAGAGTCAGACTGAAAATAGTGTGATCACATCCTTTTCTTTCCTTAGGGAACAGACTGGGGAAAAAAGAATCCCAGTGGTAGCACCATTGGTTCATTCACAGTAGCAGGGAAACACTTCATTTGGAGAAAACAGAGCATTTCTGAAGCAGCCTGACTTTGGGGGGTGCTCACTGGGAGGATTACAGTTTGATAACCTGAAATCCAGCTCTCACAGAGCTGGAAGTGTGTGTTCCTAGGAATTCCTCCCATTTTAGCAGTGGACCTCGAGTGCTTTATAAGGAGAACAGTTCCACAGTCCCCATTCATAAAAGTGAGACTGAAGGAGATGCAGAGATTCATGTGGCCAAGGTCATCCCAGGGGCCAGTGGCAGAGAGAAGACTTGTCTTTGTGTCCCCTGAGTCCCCTCCTCTGACAGTCTTCTGTCCACCAGCCCCAAAAGTGCAGAGAGGACTTGAATCACATGAATAGATCAGTCATCTACAAAGTCATGCATTTAGATACCAGTCACGCAGAACTAAGCTCTGGCCCCATTTTCATAGTGGAGATTAAAGCAGCGCTGCAGAAAGTGTATTTCAACTTTCTGTCTTAAAAATATGCTGCTAATTAGGGATGTAAAGGGGCTGAACTCAGCTGCAAGACTGCTGATCTTTCCTAGTGAGACATTGCTGCCAGCATTGTTTGGACTCCAACTAACCCTTCATTGTCTTCTATCTCGTTGAGGTCCTGAGCATGCACAGAAAAAAAAAAAGGAGGATTGATGTCTTTATATTGTCATTTCTGGCTGTCTGCAGGATACCCTTCAGCCATTTTCAGCAGTGCTCAGAAGTATGCTCTGCTGGTTTTAATCTTGTTTTGCTTTTTGTTTTTGCTGGTGGCACTCTTCCATGCCCAGAGACTTTTTTTAATTTTTACTTTTGTAGCTGAGCAATTCCACCTTATTAAGTTGGATTCTGCTTCTAGTCTCACCCTTCACAGGGTTATCTTTTTTAATGGGTGAAAAAGTGCATATGCCAGCATTCCAGACTCGCAGTTCAGGTATGTGATGTTCATTGGGGAGTAGTGAGTGCTCTGCTTCAAATACCAGTCCTGAGACATGAGAGAAAAAGTCAGCAGTCTGCAATCAGCTTTAGTTGGATTGCTCTTCAATTTAAGCACTATGGAATTTGAGTCACAGTTTTTAGCTTGAAGCAGGTTGGGATTTTTTTTAAATTTTTTTTTTTTTTTTACATTTTAGGATCCTCTGGGAAAAAAAAATTAATATTTTACATCTTACAGAACAGTATTTTAAATAATGGTTTAGAAAAGATACTGCTATACTGCTGACTCCCAGTAGCATTAGCTATTAAAAAGCATAATAAATCCATTGGAATAAAAATGTTGTAGTAAAGCAAAACATCCTATTTTAATAATGGACTTTGAAGAGTATTGCTTTTATCCATCTAGAGTTCTGCTAATAAGCTAACTGCAAAAGATCAAGCTGCTTGCATGTGTTGGGCAATAATAAGCAACTTGAACCACTTTCCAGCAAATACTACAGGCCTTTGCTCAACTGCTGTGCAGTGACTCCAGGGATTTCAGAGGGAGATACGGATCTCGGCAATGGCTCTGTGTGCTTTTGCCAATCAAAGGCATTTACACTATGTCAAAACAATCAGTGGTTACTGCTCTGCAGCTTTAACTCCCTCTTTTTGCACAATAAAAGGACGTGTTCTTGTGGTTTCGGTGCCCACATAAGCATCTCTGCATGCTGATGTAAAGGGGTTTTTTTCTGTACATGGGGACCTGATAGGTATTTTTGCATAATACCTTTTTTATTTCTGTGTAAAATTATGTTGGAATGCAACAGGACAGGGTCTGGTCGAAAGCCACCCTGACAGCCTGGAATTCCTGCTTCTGAGCAGCGGCTTATCCACAGCACAGAGGTTTCGAGATGCCATAAAACACGACACCTGCTGCCCCTGCAGCTGGAAGGAGATGCCCCTGGGATGCCCTTCGGCCTTGGTGGGCAGAGCTGCCCCTTCCTGGCCGCTGCAGTGACATCAGCCTCCCCAGAGCGGCCGTGCACGGCACGGCAGAGACAAAGCTCTCTCCGTGTCTCGCAGAGACATGTTTCCCATTCTGCAGGGAATGTGGAGCTCTGCAGAGCAGAACACCCGGGAGGGGGTGCAGCTTCCTCTGTTTGTGCACCAGCCCTCCCAGCGAGCTCCTCCGCCTGTCAGGGATGTGCCACGTTATCCCGCAGGCGGGCACGGCGATGATTTGTGCTTCTGGGAGCCACTGTTGTTGTCCTTCTCGCTGGGCTCTGGCTCTGCAGCGCCGGTCCAGCCCACCCAGCCAGCGCCTCTCTCCCCGGGGTGCCCAGCCTCATGGCAACCGGGAAGGGAGCACTGCAGTGCGAGTGCTGCCAAACCCTCCCTGTGACAGCCAGTGGGAAATACTCCCCGAGAAGTCAGCGATTGCTCAGCACCACCGAGAGCAAAATACTCGGGCTGCGTGCACATCCTAGCCTGTGAACTACAGGGTAAGGATCCTGACGGATTTCTTGCCTCCACGTTGGTAGTCACTAGCAACACTGTTTGATAAAGCCCTGCTCTGGTTTGAGAGGACCAAGCTGAATTTTCTGTTCGGTGTTCTTGACCCTAGAAGCCTGGCATTTGTTTACTGGAAAAAAACCTCACGGTTACATCTTCAAAGCTCTGCTGCTTGGCTGGCAAACAAATGCCGGGGCAGTGCAGCTCTGCTGAGGTTGTGCAAAAAGAAAGCAATTGTTATTCATTAAGCAGATGACAGCAACGGGAGCTAAGGGGATAAAACTCGAAATCTGAAACCACCTGCTTTAATTTTAGCCATAATTGAAGCGGCTGCCCGTGGTGTTGCTGATGCACGGATCAGATTTGCACGCCATGCGCTGCTCGCACTGATTTCTGTGGCAGCGAGCTGCAGCCCAGTGTCTGCTCTGGCTCAGGCAGGGATGGAGCTCCTGCCTGATTGCAGGTTACAGCGGGTGCTTTAGAATCTGTTTGTTTCCTTCCAGGAGCAAAACGCAGTCGCAGTCTGGCTCTCTGATAGACAGATGCTTTAGTCATTAGCGAGGTTTCTGTGACTACAACACTGTGTTCCAGTATGGGTGCTCTTCCCTCTTTTGTTCCTGGTTCAAGGCAGCGATGCTTTTTTCACTCTTGTGCTCATGCGCTCGCTCTCTTCGTCTCCCTCCCTCCCTCTCTCTCTCTCTGTCTTTGATCTTGCTGATATGGGGAAAATATCGGATCCAAATCTGCAGCATATGTAACCAAAACATCCTGTGGAACGGGAATAAATTGTGACTGCGTGCAGCAGCAGGAGATTGCAGTATGGTTGCTTGTGCTGCTTGCTTTCTGCTACAACAAAACAGCAGCAATCGTCATGGAGTGCTGGGGCTGTTCTGCAGCTAAATAAGCACTTAGGGACTCCACAATTCACAGAGGGCTGAGGTGGCTTTGCTGGGAATAGGGAGACTGGGCAAAGCTCTCCTCTGACAGTCTCTAATGCAGGGGTTTGTGTGAAACAGGTAAAACGGGAAGAGATCTTTCCTGATGGCAGAGAGGGTCACATCCTTCGCTAAATTCCCTGGGGTTATTGCCACGGAGTTCAATGGCCCTAAGATAACACTGTCACTTTATATCCAACCTTGTTACAGTACTGGCAACATAAGCGCCAGAGCTGGGGAGCTCACAGCAACATCAGTGAAGGCAGGAAAAGTCTTGACCTCAGCTGCAGAGTGAAATGTTAGAGCGGGAGCATTAACGCTCTCTCCTTGAGCTGTTTGGTGCAGATTTATACTGCATGTGTTTGTATGTGTATGCCAACTCCCAAAAGCTATGAAAAGCTTTTTTATGGTTTCCTGTGATGATACACAGTCAGAAGGGATACTTGGATGAATAAAGAAATGTGCCACGAAATGGGGAGCAGGTGAGCTGCGTGACAGATGTGTGTTCTGTCCTTTGCTGATTTGGTGCTGCTCCTTAGCTAACAGTATTAAGTGCTGGGAATAAGACAGAAGGCTTAACTCCACTTGGGATATTGCTTAGGAGATCCTCACTGCTTTGGAGCGTAGCTCGTTGTGTGATGTAAGATCCCCAATCCCTTCTGATCAGCATTCCCTACTAAGCATGTCTTCATTCCCCCCCTTTGCTGATCATTTACAGCTGTTTACTTTATTTCATGAGAGATTCTCAGAGGGCTGAGGAGTAACTGGGCTGTGCTGCTCTGTAATGCAGCCCAGAGCTGGCGCCGTGTTTCAAGTGGCCAAATGAGATTTGCACTCCAGCCCCAGCAGACACTGTTTGTCTCAGTCAAAGGAGTCCACATTTTTCTGGGGTCTGGTATCTGGACATCTTCCTTGTCGCAATAAAGAGGAGGATGGCTGTGGCATCCAGACAGTCGAGGTGTGTTACCCCTCCCTGCACTTGGTAAACTGCCAGCACAGCCTTTTCTGCTCTGACATGTAGATACTTCCATCTTTAAGGAGGCATAAAATGTTTTGCAGACACACGATATCTCCCTGACTTGCTATCAGTTTGGAAAGGGAGTTGCAGTGGTTTTTTCCCTGCAGTCTTTTTATCTTACAATAAGACTAATACTTATATTTAAATAATGAATTGTGAGCAAATAGCAACATTATGGGCACTTTCTTAAAAACCAGCTAGTTAATGTCAGAAAATGATGAGCTCTAAAGTAATGTCTTTGGCAGCCTTTCCTCTATGTACTCCTGATGATAAAGAGGACACCAAAAGCCTGTCATGTTGTTTCAGTTCCTCCTTACACTGAGCTAAAAGTGAATGCACGTGTTCAACCTCCACCAGTGTGTATCTTCCTTCTATGAAGGAAGCATATGCTTCTATGAGCATTTAAATAATAGATTCTCCTTTTATTTATCAAATGATTAGCTTTGTTAACTACAAGAAGTGTGTAATAGCTGTGCCCACAAGGCACGTGACACCTCTGACAATCCTGGATTGTCTCCTGCAGGCTGTGCTGGGCAGTGGGTGCATGGTGACACATGACCCAGTGTGCCAGAGCCCCACCATCCACACCCCTGAGTCGTGCTGCAGGAAAGAGACAGGGAATGGTTTGGAAGTGCTCTCAGATCTCCAGATTTTGGTGCAGCTTCAGAGAAAGTTCCACTTAGACCTAAAAGACAGGCATCCATTTCTTTTACAGAAAGGAGTCCTGTGATGTTACAGTTCCACATGTGGCTCTGGTTTCTCCATCCCCAAGGGGTGTCCTTGCAGAAAGACTGAAAGGGTTTGAATTCTTACAAAAGCTCATACTCCTCTGAGAGCTACGTAGCCAAGCAGATGCTTTACCGTGAAGGAGAACATCCTTTGAAAACAATCTGGTGCTTATTACTCAATAAGAATTCAGTGTTAGGGGTCCTTCAGCAAGAAAAGAGAAGGAAAGCACATGTGGGTCTGGCCTCCTGAGTGAAAACATGCAGGTTCCATCCCTGTGCTCCGCTGAGGAGCAGATTTTGTATGGCATTGTTATGTCAGCACTTTGCTCTCAGTTGCAGTGACATTTGGCAGGATTTGATATGCTTATGTTGAGACTGAGTTGCCTTAGAGCAGGCAGCAAGCCATTCACCTGCTCACTGGTGCTGCCCTGTAGATATCTAGATTCATTAGGCTCTCTCTTAGCCAGGGAGTTCTCTGGACACTTAATTTCACCCACCCACATATGCTCAGAAGTGCCGTTTCTGGGAAGGCAGGCTCTTAGATCTTATTTAAAGCTGTGCTGTGTTTCTGCTTTATGTGGGTAGGCACCTGGACTCTTATTTCTGTTGCAGAGGACTACAGAATTAGACATGGACAAGATTAAGTCGTGGGCCTCACCTCCTGCCTCACCACCAATGCTCTCACTCAGACATCAGGAGAAGGGGTCTGGGCACTGCTCAGCCTGAGGGGTTTGTTCCAATACCAGCTCTGTCTCAGGAGAACACCCTCAGCATCCCTCCTGTCACTGCTCTGCAGCTGTGTCCTGAGAAATACGAGGACAGCGGTAAAATGTGAAAGGAGAGAGAGGGCAGAGAGGGGAGTGGTCACCAAAGCCAGTTATCAGGGTGTTGCAGGGGAAGGAGAGTCCCTGGCCTTCCTCCCTGGTGTGCATTACACATTTTGCACTGTGTGCCACCATCACCACTGGAAGACCACTGGGAGACTGTCCTGTTTTCCAGCTGCAGAGTCCCAGAGATCCCATCTGCTCCCCATTTGCTGCAGAAGTTATTGAGGTGGCTGTGTGAGACAGGCCAGGGTTACCCCTCTGGGCGTCGATGCCTTTGATGAGGCAGCATCTGAAAGTAACACTTGAATTAAGCAGACTTGATTTTATTGCCTTTGTGTGTTATAATGCCCATGAAATCATTAAAACTTTCTGTGTGCTCCTGGGGCTTCTGTTGTCTCCCTGCAGTGTTTCAGTCAGACTTTGTATGAGCTGCCTGCCTGAAAATCCAGCAGCTGTCTTCCCTTCCCCACCCCAGCACACAGTGGGACCTCCCAGGGCTGCAGGATACCTGTGCTAGCCCTTCCATGGCTTGGTAGGGATTCTTGGATGAGGGACACCACTTTGGGGAATAATCTTTTTTCCTACTGCTTTCTGTCTTAACAGATTGATGAACTTCCTGAAGGAGCCGTGAAGCCTCCAGCAAATAAATACCCCATCTTCTTTTTTGGGACTCATGAAACGTAAGTGAATGAACGTGACCTGTTCCTTTGAAAATGTCATTTTCCAGTGCCGCTAACTTCATCTCCTCTGATTTTATTGGAACAAATCCTGACTGAAGCCATTGGGAGCCTAGAGAGAGGTCCTCCAAGCCCAGCTCATTTGTATGAACAAATGGGAGTGAAAGCTGAAAGTGGCTGGGAATGCTGCTGCCTTCATGGTCTACCATGAGCTAAACATAAAAGCCTGTGTTTCCTGTAAAGAAACGTGTTGGCATGGATTTATTAAAGGGTCTGAAAAAGCCCTGAGCTCAGAGGCAGGGGCAGACAGTTTTTACTTGGATGTCCATGGTAGCAGAGATCAGGCTCCTGTGTCTGGACACGTTTGAGCTCGTGTCCTGTGTGAGAACTCACTTGGAAGTTTGTGATATGAGAGGAAGCAGACCCCAGAGTCTGAGGCAGTCCTCACAGAGCTTTGAAATATGTGCATTCCTGGGAGATTTGTGCCGGGGATATTGTAGGATGGAGCTCACAGAAGTGATGGAAGAACTGAGCTGGCTGAGCTGATAGGGAAAGAAGGGAATCAGAGCACAAGAGATAAGTTAGGTCTCATCATAATTGCTACAAAGTACAGGGTTTCAAGATTGTAATGTACATGTCTCTAGTTTAAACTGTCTCTGAGGTAGCTAAAAAATAAGTCACATTCCATTTTGCATGAAATATTTTAATTTTAAAGCTTTTCCTTCCCCACTTGCAGGTAACATGTTTTCTAGAATTCCTTTAAAACTGGAAAAAATGAAATTCCGATGATATTTTAAATTCAGTGTTAGAGGCTTGAAGCTTTATTAAAAATTTATTGTTTATTTTTGAATTTTAATATTATTCCAGAATATAAGTTCCATAGCTCATACATTACATTTTATTTAAAAAAAATCTTTAAAGGCTGTTTCTGATTTATAAAGTTCATAATAGCCTCTCTTTAGTTAAAATATTTAATTACATTGCTGGAATGAAACAACCTGATGTTTTGATATATTGTGGTCTACTACTACTGTCACAAAATAATCTGAAAAGAATAAAGTTCAAATAAACTTGCAATGCTTTCAAATCAGAAACCAAAATGTAATTATTTTTTTGAATGGAAACATCATTTTTGAGATACATTTAAGAAAAAAAATTACCAGTTTTATTCCAAAATGAATGAATCCCAAACTGATAATCTCTTTTGGTTTGGATTTTGTGAGCTCATGATCTCACTGTAACATCTGAAACAGGAAAACAGTTTGTAGTTCCTACCTTATAAATGTAAAAGCCTAACTGTTAAAAACGAGCTGTGGATTGCAGCTCCTTAGTTTTATAGCAGAGCCATAGAAACTTACACTCTCCCAGTGGCAATGAATGTATTTCAAACAAAGATGCAGACAGATTTTCAGTGTTTACTGTACATAAAAGGCTGTAGAAGCATTTCCATACATTGCTGTTGAGCTAAGTTAAAGTAGCTTGCAGTAAGTTTCACGCAGTTTTCCTTTGTTATTTGTGTTAGAACTGTTTGTTTATGTTTTTGACGACAAGGAGACGTCTCCTAGTATTAGCAAAAGCATAGATAACATAATTTATTCAGAACCCTTGCTCTACTGTAGCATTTAATATTAACATGACATCTCTTCGTTTAGAAATCACTGTTTGGCTTTCAGGTAGAAATGCATTATATTTATAATTACATAATTAAGGTATTTTTCAATATCCAGCTGAGTGTGGATCCCATGCTGTCTCACGTGCAGTTAGAAGGAAGCTCTTTCCTCAGGAACTTGTCATCTGACGCCTTTAGCATCCAGTTGGGTCTGCACTGGCAAACTTCTTGGCCAGTGGGATGATTTAAGTGAATGGAACTTTGCACATTCATAAATGCTGGGCATAAATCAGGCATTAATCTGAAATAATGATTACAGAAAGGAAGAAATATGATCCTGTGATTGAGGTGTTAGACTGAGACTGAAGAGAGCTGGTTTTTCCTCTGTACTCTGCTATCAGTTTGAGTTTGACCTTGGGCAAATCTTTGTGCCTCAGAAGCCCATCTGCCAAAAAGGGCAGATTCCCAATGTCATGGTGAGGTTACAACAATAAATGTATTGGAGGTGGTTGAGCTCCAGAGTCCCACAGCAATGGAGACCAGAGAGTTAACATTAATTGCAAAGATCATCAGGAAAGTAGGACAGTGATTATGGTGAAGGACACTGGGACTTGCTGAGCTCTGGCCATTGATGACACAGAATCTTTACATGTGGGAATGAAGGGGTCTTTTTGCCTTCATTGTTTTAATTTAACTTGTGATTGCAATCTCAATGTCACGCTGCAGAATACAGCAGATACAGACACCCAATGAAAAGAAAGTTATGCATTCTTCAGTTAAAGAGTTAAGAAGTTAGAGTTCTACTGTAATGTGCGTAGGAAATGCAGGATAAATCATCACTCTTCTTTTTTTTTTATAATTATTTTTCCCTGCATTGTGGTGCCTGTGCCTGAAATTAGTTGGCCCAGTGTGTAGCTGACTTAGGCAGCAGCAGAGCACAAAATCCCTCCTTTGCTGTGCTGTCTAAAAAACTATTTGGCCACAAGCACCCTGTGTGTCTCATTGTTTCCTTGTATTATTCATCTGCCTATATTCACCCATTGTTTTTTGTCTTATATGAAGTTATAAGATTTTTGGGAGAGAGCATTTTTATTGTGTTTGTACAGAATTCAGTATGCGGGGGGCTGATTCCAAGAAAGCAGCTCCCAGGCTTACTGGCAGTGTAGATAATAAGAAATGCCACTGCTTTTTCTGCCCCATAGTACAAGGGATAAATTTTGGCTCGTGGGTCCTAGGCCCTCCTTACAAGCTTTGACTTTTCATGTGGCATTTTTAGGCCTTTCTGGATTTGTAACAGTAGGGTTGGAAGTTTGGTCCCTTGCTATCGCAAGCAGTGACATCATAGAATGCCTTTCACAAACTGTTCAAGAGCCAGTTCCCAGCAGGAGTTAATAGAATAGAGATGTTTTAGTTGTTTCTAGAGATACCCAGCATGATTTTACTACATCAAACATCAGGATGGTGAGCCAGTCCATTAAATCAGACTCACAGCAGTAACTCAAAGCCAGTGTGACAAATAAATAAATAAATAAATAAAACTAGAAAAGAAATTATGGAATGAGCAGAAGAATAGGGAAAACATTTGCACTGTTAATGTTTTGATTTTTTTTTTGAAGAGGAGAGTTTTAAGTCCTTTTTTGAATGTTACCTTTGTTAAAATGCAGTGCGTTCCTGGGGCCCAAAGACCTTTTCCCATATAAAGAATATAAAGATAAGTTTGGGAAATCGAACAAGCGAAAAGGATTTAATGAAGGCCTGTGGGAAATAGAAAACAACCCTGGAGTAAAGTTTACTGGATATCAGGTAAATGACTTTCACACCTATTCCTCCTTATCTTTCTTGTTTTCTTCTTTGACTTCGTGTCAAAGTGAACATTTAAAGAGTGATGTGGAAGGTTCTGGTTCTGATGGAGCAAGAAAGTTTCACAGCTTTGGTAACTGTGTAATGTAAAGACAGCTGTGGTCTCACACTCTGTGACAAATGAAACTTTAATCATACTGCAGAGCCTTTTGCTTTCTATGATATTCTGGGGTGGTGAAGTGGAAAATTCTGCAACAGATTTAGTTGAATTAAAAATGGATGGTTTTATTTACTCCTGTACAAACATGAATAATTTCTGACTTCTTCTTTCTGTTGTTTATTTTTGTATCAGGCTCCTTAAGGTGCAGACCTTAAGGTCACTGCACTTTTGATTTTTACATTGGTAATGTGTAACACACAGGGCCAAAGCTGAGAGGAGTGAGGAGGTGGAGGGTTAAGCTGCTGTTAGGAGACAGTTGCTGCTGTACAACAGCTCTCCCTGTTGGGTGTCCAGAGCAGAAAGTCAGTGAAGCTGGAGGGAGAGAAGAGTAGTTGGTGGGCTGTGTAAAACAAAGAACTTTTCTCATTAAAAAAATGTGGTCCTTTGAAGGCAGGGATCACCTCCAAAAGAAGGCAAACACCTATTACATTATTATCACAAAACCCTACAAGCCAGAGATACAGACCACCTGCAGAAAAGCTGCTGCCTCTCTCGGTTCCTGTTTCATATTTTCAGCCCTACACATGTTTTGCATACACTTGGGGATTTTAAAAAAAGCCAGTGAATAGTCTGTGGGAGATGGGCTGTCAGAGAGTGCTCAGCCTGCTGGTCAGGGTTTGCCTTTCTGAAACAGAGATCTTGCCCTTTGAGGGGAGTGTCACAGCCCTCTTCTCTCACAAAAAAGTCTCTCCTATTGCAGCCAAAGTCTAAAAGTTTCAGCAGTTTTTCCCAAAGCAGAACATGCCAGGTCTTTCCACTGAGCAGCTCTTAGTTCTCCTCCAGCAAACACGTTTTTGTTATCAGATGTTCTGTGTCTGTGTAAACCCTTCAGAACATGCTATCCCAGAATCTGCATCTGATAACTGTGGTGACAGAAAATTGCCTTTGCAGCCCTTTTTCCTGATAATTGCAAGAATAACCTGAGCCCTTCCTGATTATTGAAGTGTAAGCTGTCCATTTCCAGTATTTCTATCTTCAAGGCAGAACGAAAATCAAGTACTAGGTATTAGTGACATGTTTATTGTTTGTGTTATTATTGTTGTTGTTATTTTAAAGGCAATTCAGCAACAGAGCTCATCAGAAACTGAAGGAGAAGGAGGAAATACAGCAGATGCCAGCAGTGAGGAGGAAGGTGATCGGGTAGAAGAGGATGGAAAAGGAAAAAGAAAGAATGAAAAAGCCGGCTCAAAACGGAAAAAATCCTACACTTCAAAGGTTATCTTCTGAGTTTTCCTGTTGTTACCCATGGGCATTTATAATTGGAATACTGTTCACCTCATGGAAATTTGTTCTTCCTCCTTTAGCATTTTGATTGCAGTACCATCGAACAGGCAAAGGGGAGTGCTGTTACTTTGTGCACGGCCTTGGTGAGACAGCAGTTGAAATACTCTGCCCTGTTCTAGTGCCCACACACTGAGAAGAAGGTGAAACTATGGGAGGGAGATCAGAAGGGCAGGAAAGAAAACCCATGCAGAGATGGACTGATAGGTTTGATCATCTTAGATAGGTCTCCCCCCATGAAGATCAAAAAAAGCCTTAGGAGTGTGCCTCCTGAGAGTCATCAGTTCAGGTTTGGTTCCTGTCCAGGAGAATTCAAGCTTCCCTCTCCCAGAATACTCCAGATGCTGAAAGATCTGGTAGGGTCAGATGTGCTCTGCTGCTCCTCTTGTAGCTGAGTGTAAAATACTTCAGTCCAGGATACAGAATGGGAGGGAGGAAGAACTAATTCATTAACAGGGAGTAGGGTGCTCGATTTGTAGATGAAAGACCTGCACTGTTGTACCTGCCAGCCCTGTTAATGTCTTAAGTAACAGTGTAGAAAGCTAAGAGTAATGTGTCTGTCTCCCAATTGCTGGTGGACATAATCACCTGAGAAGTGACACCTTTGGATTCAGATAGACTTCTCACTTGTCACCTGGGTGAAGGGGAGCAACATTACAGTCACTTGCTCTGGTGCTGTGTGTGCCTCCAGGACTGTACTTTGCCTGAAAAACTGTGGGGAGTGTGGCAGAGTAAATTTATTCACATTCATGTTGTTCTTCTCTGTGAAGAGAAGTGAAAACTAATTGAAATGAGAAGAAGCAAGCAAACAATCTGATCCAGGCTCAGTTTGGGGGAGAGTGTGAATTTTTGTGGTTGATCCACCAAACAAAATGTATTAAGTAACTTCACCCCCTTTGTGTGTTTTACATTAGAAATTCAGGTCTGGTCTACCATCTTCTTTCCAGAAGACTCTGGGCAAACAGAGGATTAGGAAAATGGTGGCTTAATGCCACAATTTATCCTTTTGTACTGTAGAATTGCATAACATAAAGGGAGCAGAAAAGATGTATTGGTTCCACATGGCTCTAGTGTTAATATATTAAAGCTGACAGCACTAAAAAAAAGTATGGAAAGCAGCTCTGCTAATGTTATTCTCATTTTACATCTCTGTATTTAATCAAAACTTTTGTCAAGCTGGCACCATCTGTTTCATTAACTAACAAAACCTACAGGTGACCCAACACTAATACCCAGCTCCTATTACTGTGTCTGTCTTTCAGTCAATTGAGCTGCCAACCTGTGCTGAACACAGAATTTCACAGAAATTTCCTTCATTGGTGGCAGTAACTCCAGCTACTTCACCTGAAAAATGCTTTTCACCCCACATATATCCTCCCCAGTATTCACCTTGAACAGGGAGCTGCATGATCAGACACCATTCCACATACACTTCAGAAGTGTCTTTCTGTGGCTGAAGCTCAGGTTTTAATTTTAACTTTGTTGTTGATCATTTTAGAAATCCTCCAAGCAGTCACGGAAATCTCCTGGAGATGAAGATGATAAGGACTGCAAAGAGGAAGAAAATAAGAGCAGCTCTGATGCTGGGGACGCAGGCAATGACACAAGAAACACTTCTTCAGATTTGCAGAAAACCAGTGAAGGGGTAATCTTCTGTTCCTGTCATTCACTTCCCGTGCAGTGTGCTCCCGGGGGGCTTTGGAGCCAGGGGTGACCCGTGTGTACCATGTGCCACCTTCTTGGGTTACATTTCAGTGCTCAGAATGTGTCTAGAACAGGAACATGGACTTGGTGCCTGCACCGGTACAAATTTTGCTCTAGAGAAATGACTGAAAGTGAAAAGAGCATTATTTTTGTTCCAACACTTGCATAGATGTCAGCTGAGAGGAGCTACTGCAAACCATGAGCTGCAATGATGCAAAATTGATGTGAGAGCAGAATCAGACTGTTTGCATAATGCATGTTGGCTCACTAACAGGGGGAGCCTGCTTACCCTTTCACACTTGTTTAATTTGTGCAGCCCCACTGTCTTGTTTGGAGTTCAGGAGGGTTCATGTGCACATTACAGACTGCACACTGCAGGTTCCAGGGCAGATGCTGCCCTGGGCTGTGACCTTCCCAGGATGGGATACACAGTCTGCTCCAGAGCAGCTTCACACAATCTCCTTGGGTGTTTGTGTCAGTTGTGTGTTCATGTCAGTATTACTTTGTTGTGACCAGAACGAGGCAGGAAGGCTGCTGAGCAGGGGGATTAGCATGGCAACTGGTTACTGAGCCACCCTCAAGAACCCCTGCTGTTTGTGAGCCTTTGGAGCAGCACAAGGCTCCCTGCTCCAGCCCTGACAGCTCCGACTCAGAAGCAGCCCGTGCCAAGGCTCTGCCACGTGGGCAGCAGCCGGGCTGGGCTGCTGCAGGAGCTGAGTGACACGAATCCCCAGGTGTGAGAGGAGCCCAGCCAGCACAGGCTCTCATCTGACACTGCTGAGGTGCCTTAGCCCCCAGCTGTGTGCTCAGCCCCAGCCCTTTCTCACAGAACACAACCTCTGGGGAGCTGCTGTTGCCTCCTGCTAAGAGACTCCTCCCAGAGCTTCCTTTCCCCATGTCTCTCTGCAGTGCTGTGTTAGTGACTTGTGACTCTGCTTTTTAAAGACTTTGATGGGTGGTTCATGGGATCACGAGGAAAATGTGCCCTGAGTGTCTCCCTTTCACTCTGAACAAGCTGCTGGCTTGAGCCAGAGACTGATGCAAGGAGACACTGCCCGGCTGTGCCCTCCCAGCCCCTCACCCACAGAGTGTCAGAGGCTGGGGCTGAGGAGTGTGGCCACCTTCTGCCTGGTGAGCCCTGTGACACTTCCATGTCTTCAGATAGGTACTGGAGTGAGAAAACTGTCCATAAGATGCATCTGAGGTAGCGAGAGGTTCAGGAGGGCCTGCTGTGTTTCCTGTGTTTGCGGCAGTGACAGAGGATGTGCCTGTGAACTTCAGGCACATTTTCCATGTAAGGACAAAACGCTTACTGAATTAGGTCAGTCACAGACTAAGTGGCTAAAAAGTCACACAGGATGTTGGCTTTGTGGCTGTTGACATTCATATGGCTCTTTCTTCTGTGTGTGACATGCTTGTGACGTGCCTGGGAGGTAGAGTCCAGCATGCTACAACATCGTGGTGCTTCTCAGCATTTTTAGGATCGCAGATATTTTAGCCTCTGTGCTGAAATAGTGAAATACTGTCAACAGTCTTGTCCTTCCTGCCAGCATCAACTCGAAGAAATATTCACATTCAACACTGTCATACCCATGTGGGGAGGTGGCTCTGCTCTGACTTCTGCAGCCCCAGCACCCAGCCTTGAGCTCACACTTGAGCAGCCAGTCTGTTACTAGGTCTTGGATGCTTTTAACGTTATGGAAAAGGTGGAGTTTTAGTAATATGAATTAAAGAGACAAGGGGAATATGGTTTCATGGGCAGCTTGAGATAAAAGCACTGATAAATTTTGAAAAGTTCATAATCCTGGTCCACATATTTCACCTTGGGCATTTCTGCTGCACAATCATCGTTTCAGGCGTGAATCTCTTCAGCGTTTCACTGAGCTTTCGTCAGTAGTGCAATTCTCTTTGAGGACCAGGAGGGGACACCCCATCTCCTGCTGCTCCTCAGAGCCAGACCAGGAGTCTTTTTAGAAGGTCTGCCTTCAGAAGACACAGGGCCCTTGAGGGAAGGAGTAGCAGGTTCTTTTCCAGTTGGTGTTAGCCAGCCAGTCCTGCAGCGTGTCCGGATTGGCGAGCTGGGGCACGGGGCCAGCTGTCCTGCTGGACACTGCTGCCACGTCCTGCTGGACACCCGGACCAGGGCTCTGCTGCAGGGCACTGAGCTGCTCTGGCCCACGCTCTTGGACTTCTCTGCTGTAGGAAGGAAGGTTGAAAGAGACCAACACGTGCCCGCAGAGTTGGGATGTGATCCTTCTGTTCACACACGTGAATTGAGAAGAATGTCTTGATCTGCTAAAAGACACCACCATAGAGGAGATAATGGTCTCTTTAGAATCAGTTGGCTCGTGAGAAGAGCACTGGGAGCAGCAGTGTGGAGAGGATGGGCTTCCTCCCCTGCAGCGTGCAGCACCCACCACTCCGCTGTCCCCAGATGGGCCACGCCAGGACATTGGTGTGGCCATGAGATGGCGCCAGGACCCTCCGGAACGGGCACGGGGTGCAAGCCAGTGCTCAAAATGAGGTGGAGAAACATACCCCGGAGGCAGAGACAAGCAAAACAAGGGGTCAGGGCCCTGATCTCAAGGGCAGCCGTGTTTCATTCCCTGGTCCTGGAGGCTGGGCCACCTCTGGAAGGCACATGTGGCTTGGCCGCCCTACCCAAGGTGCTCCCCATGGGCTGGGAGTGCCTTTGTCCCCCTTGCTCTGCACCTCCCAGGCCTCAGACCATGCAAGAGTTGCCTCAAGGAGACAAGCAGCTTTTCTCTTAATAAGGCTACTAATAATGAGGTAGTAATTGCCTTTTATAATGCCTGGGCTGCAGGCTGAAGACACATCTCCCCTCCTCAGATCTGATGGAATCTTGCCTTTTGATCACTCTTACCCTCAGCATTATGGGGATCTTCTTGAAGGGCTAACAGCCGAAGTCAAATGATTGCAGCAGCACCTTCACCTATATTTTTTAATGAAAATTCTAACCTCCAGGTGGTAGAGGTAAGCTTGAAAATGCGAAGTGATGGCTTCCTGAAGACTCAAACCCAGAGCAAATAAAAGTACTTTCAAAGCTATTATATTTTTTTCAGCCAATTTCATACTGTTCAAGGGCTCAACTTGTGATTTTCTTTTTATCCCTTGGGTAGACAAAGGTGCTTTCTTTTTTTATCTCCATGCCTTAGTTTTCTCAGCTATTCTTGAGTACTACTCTAAAGAAAGAGACATTTCCTCAGTCTCAGCCACAGTTGGTAATTGTGTCCTGTCACTACCTGTTTCTCAAGCTCTTTCCCTAAGTGCTGTTCTTTGGCTTTTCCTTCCCCAGAAAGAAGCAGAGCCTGAACCTCAGGGGTTAATCATCCAATATTAATTAACTAATAGTTTGTTAGCTAAGACAGCCCATCCCAGAGTTTGCTCAAATCTTGAGTCACAGAATCTCCCCAGGACTGTTCTATGCTGTTAAATACTAAATTGCTTTGGCTTTCTCAGAATACCACATAAAGAGAATTTTCTGGTGGAAAGGTATTCATGGCTCTGTGTTGTTTACTGTCATGGTATTAAATTAGCTCATAAATCAGTGAATTCATGGCAGCAGATTTACATTCCACTTTTAAATCTCTGGTGACTTGTGTCTTTAATTCTTGGCTGGCATAACTCTGAATATTTGTTACTGAACACCTAAACTGCTTTTTACTTTTACTCTTTGGGTGGCCACGTGCTGATGTTCAAAGGCTGGATGTGTTTCTGGCCTTATCAGAGAGTGTTTGAACGTCAGGGTCAGCACTCAGGGCATGTGCAAGTTTTCCTTCTGGCATTCACTGTTTTAGTGACAGTCCAGGCAGTGTGTTGGTAAAGGAGGCATTTGCTTGGTGTACAGGTGCAGGAGGTGAATGGTTTTGCTGTCTTCAGAGAAGAATAAATTTGCTGGAAGTGAAATACATTTTCTTGCTCCTGGTACAGCCTGAATATTAAAATGGAGTAGAGGACTGTGATCCTTTTACTCACATTGACAATCAGTTACCAACTGAGTCAGTGCATCTATTTGTGGAGGCAACTGCCAGCATGAATAAGGGGATCAAAATCTGGTCCAAAATTATTGCCATCTGACACCATTGCATTTGGGAGAACATATTTGAAACAGCCTGTGTCCAGGCTTCTTTGTTGTGACATTCTTGTGGGGTAGCAACAATCCCAGTTACTGCTGTGAAGTACAAGTTTAATGGCCAAACTGGCCAGGGAAGCACAGATTCACTGTGTCCTTCTGATGTGGTTTTGAGATGTTTGGTTCCTTTGCTCTTCTTTACTTATCAAGAATAGCGTTGGTTAGGCTGCATAACAGGTTTGGGGGGATATCAGCATTGAAAGCGTGGCATTTAGGGCTCACTTCAGTGTAAAAGCATTTTGTGCAAAAAATGAAAACAGGGTATGTTTTTCTGTCTGATTTTTTTTTTTCGGCAATTTGAGGCAAGCTAAAATCTAGCCTTCAAAGCAAAAGGTAACATTTGTATGCCTGTATCTAACTATTGCACAGTAAAAATTTCTATGTAAAAATCAAATAGTGGCATAATGTATGGTGTAAAGAGTTGTGTTATCTGCTGCCTTCCAGTAGCTCAGGATAACAGCACTGCTGGATAAGGACATGGGACATAACTCAGGAGAAACATAAATGTCTGAATGCAAGCTGAGATTAAAGCAGCCAGTACAGTTGAAATATTTGCAGCTCTGTGTACATCCAATCCTGTAACCATTTTGACCTCAAACAGACATGGAATAAGGATTGTACAGAGCAAGTAAATAATTATCCTTCTGCCCATGCAGTTTTAAAGTACAGGATGGCTCGAATAGTTGCCAGACACTGTTAAGGAAGAAATTTGCAGTGCCAGAAAAAAAAAAGACAGCAGTTTGTGGGTTTAGTTTTGTTCCCTGCTCTGTTTTCCCTGTGCTGTCACTGACAACAGAAACTTTGCACTCGAATCAGTCAGATCCCGTGCTCTTCCCTTTGTGTGCAGCAGCGCTGGGCAGCACGGCACACGCTGTACCGTAGCTCAGAGTTAAGCTGAGAGACTTGTTCAAACAGAGATGATGGGAGCTGATCTGTTTCTGAAGAGACGTGAAACCATGGAGACCACGGAATGTGCTCAGCTCTGCCGCATCCCCGAGCAGCGGCTGCGGCACCGGGAGCTGCGGGGCAGGGCCGGGAGCGGGGCCTGAGCGGCCACGCTGCTCCTGGGGACCTGGCACTGCACCCAGGAGACAAAACGTGTGCCATGCTGGAAGGTGGCACTGGGAACTGTGAAAAGCCTAGAGGATGATTTGTATTATCTGTCTCTTTGTTGTCCCTCCCGTGCCACACTGTGGCCCAAGAGCTGTATCTGTGACACGGTGTGGGAGTATTGATATTCCCAGTGCCCCACCTAAGAATGATGCCTACCCAGTGTTCTGGACATAGCCCAGAAGGGAATTGTGGTTGATAATTGCAAAGGTTTCATGCTCCAAAAGGACAGCTTTCTGTACTGGATGTGGGAGTTCCAGCATAGGAAGCAGCTGTGTTATCCCCCATGCTCCCTGTCAGAGCTGGGCAGCAGCTGCCACAAGAACCTTGGCAGAAGGCAGGGTTTGATTGACTGATCTCGTGTAGTTGTTTCAATGGGTATCTGTGTCTGAAGGGAAAGGAACAGCAGCGAACCCCTCCAAGCCACATCTCCAAAGCATCTCTAAGCATGATCTTACTGACTCTGAAACGGGAGAGAGGCCTCTGGAGTGCGGTGTGCTGGATGAGCAGCACGTGGTTGCACCTTTTGGGGGAGTCAGGGCTCAGGCAGTTGCTGTAAACCATCGCTGCATGCCTGAGCACTTGATGAGAACCCCTGATTGTGTGTCCTTAGTCAGGATGTGCCAGGGCCTCCCACACGGAAAGCACAGGTTTCCATTTTTACTGTTCACAAACCACTTGTCACAGGAGAGAACTGCACTGACCAAACATAGGGGAGATATTGTAGCATTGTAGAGAAGGGGTGCCTTGCCCAGGGGTGGGTGCTCGTGGTGCACTGCATGCTGTCGTGTTGCTGGCTAAAGTAACGTGTCCCAGGGCCATCAGGTGAGTTTTGCCATCTCTGTTCAATTGGAGGAAGCCGAGACTTGTAGACACTTGCTGTGATCATGCCAGGACAGTCTGATCCTGATCCCACTAAAGTCAGGGAAAGCAAGAGCTGACCTTGACTCAGCCGTGGAAGTGGGAGTTCCTTCCTTTTCTGTCATCACCTTACAGTGAACTGGAGCCAAACTGTTTCCTTTTCAGAAGCAGCATTTGGATCCCTTAGCGATGAAAATGTTTATCTTTGCTCATGCTTGCTAAGCCTCAGTGTGTTTGAACAAGAGGGTGCTCTTGTGGCAGGACATCCAGGAATGCAGCAGTGCCTGAGCTGCTGCCTGAAGCCCATCAGTGATTTAGTGCAGTGGAAAAAAGCAGAATTTGGCTGTGCCTGAAGTGTGCTAGAAGATTTGTAACGGAGTGATTGGGGTAAAAACCCACCCACATGCATCACTGGGGCTGCTTATTGAATACAGCCCTAAATGTCTACTTTTAACCTGTGCTCTTTAATATTTTGTAGGGATATGTTCTTGTTGATATAACAAAGCAGTTTTCACTAGAAAAAATCTGTTTGAACAGACCAGCTGGTTACTTGTACCTGTGACTTTGAAGTGTGGAAATAAGACATCACTTGTATAAAGTTTGATGCAGCATGTTATTTCTTACATTAAATGTGACTTTTTTCTCTTTCTCTTTCAGACTTAACCAACATAATGACTGCTGAATATTAAGGGAAAACACAAGAAGGTTACATGTTTGGTTGTCTAATATTCTTGGATTTGATATGAGTCACCACATCTGTTCATTAGTACCATCAACAGCATCCCAGTTTGTATGCACATTATTCACATTCCTATCTGTTGTGTTTGCAGAAATGACATTTTTACCCTTTTTTCTAAGGGTTACTTTTTGATTTTCATATTATTTGGTTGCATGAAGTTGCCCTTTTCCAGTGGCTGAGGTTTATGAAGATATCGCATACTTGAACATGTTTTAGATTCCTTTTCTAGACAGAAAAGGCACAACTCCAAATTAGATCATTCTAAATCAACATTTTTTAAACACAACTAAATCTTAGAAATGAGTCCCCTCCATACGATGCTACAATATCTTCCACATACAAACATAATTTTAAATTCTCCTATATCCATACTCTCCTGGGTTTTGATCAGTTTACAACATAAAAGAAAAATTCTTCAGTTGAGATCACCGCCAAGTTCAATAATGTAATAAAATACCTTTCCTTATTAGAAGTACCTAGCTAGTTATACTCTTAATACTTCTCCAAACCATGATGTAATGTACACTATCTGACTTAGTTCCTATATGTGGAGTTAGTGAAAGTCTTTTTGTGTTTCTTTAGATTAATACAAGGATTTTTCCAATGCCAACACAATTTGAAATCATTCATTTGGATGCTTTCCATTTTTAAGCTTACTGTGATATACAGCCCTATGGGAAACCAAAACAAAACATCAATTCTAAATAACGAAAGGCTTAAAAAAGGATGCTGTCATTCTGGCTTTTTTTTTCCTTTTGGAAATAGAACTAGACTAGTAAGTAAGCATTCCAAATCCATTACTCTGTGTACATTATTGTTGCTATTGTGATAATAGAGATTTTTATTTATTTTTATGCCAGCTTTTATTGTGAAAACATATTTAGTCTGGTTTTATCAATCCTTGTTATGCTTGTCCTTGGAACATCTTTTGCGTATTCAAGGTTTGTAGTTGATGAGTTTACTGTAAAAAACTAAAAAAAAAAAACCACGAGGAAAAAAAAAAAACAAAAAAAAACACCAAAAAAGAACAAAAAGGAAACAAAAAAAATGTATTGTTTTTACAGAATAAATTTATTGGAATGTGTATTGGGAGTAAGGTTTGAGGTTGTAAGCAACTAAGTTAGCGTCATATTTGGCTTCATACGTGTAATAATGTGAGGTATTAATGTAAGTCAAGTATTAAAGCAAAACATTCTGTTAACATGAGTTGACCATAATAGATACAAGTGCAGGTGAGATCTTTATTTTTTTCTGTACTTTGCCTTTTCGGGATAACAGGAGGTCATTAAATTCACCTTGAATGTATTCAAAGTTTCTTTAAAGACATCAGAAGTAACATCAGAGGCTCAAACAGCCGCTTGTGAGCCAGCACGTCCTGTGGCAGCCTGACAGCGCTGGCTCTGTTTCCCTGGGGAGAGGCGCTGGGATGGAGCTATCCCAAAGCCTGAGGAGCTGCACCAGGGGTGCTGGGTGCCAACAAGCACTGCCTGAGGTGTGCTGTGGTTGTTTTGGACCTGGCCCTTTGGCTGGAGGTGTAAAACCTGGGGCCTCTCCTCTGACTGCTGCTGGGAGCTGCACGGCAGCTTTCAGCAGGGGAGTGTTACAGCCTGAATTTCTCGGTGCTCTGAAGGTCCCCTCGTGCAGGGTGCAACACACAGGCACGTGAACTGCTTTCTTGTTACTGACTAGGCTTAAAAATAAAACTCTTTCAATCAAAACACCAAGAAGTCAACATCCCCAAATAAAGTGTTTCCAGTTAAAATGTATCAGCTAATTTCATCCGTGAGAAAGGCACTAGGTGTACTGCTTTTAATATAAATACACATAGAAGGCATAGAAATAGCTGTGACTGCAAACAGAAACACAAGCTGCCCAAAGCAAGGTCGCTGTGTTTGCTGCTGCTGCTTGTTTCTGAGCCAGCAGCGTTAGCAAAAGTAGCTGCAGGGACACAGCCAAAACCCCTCCTCTCTCTGGCCTGAGCCCAGTGGCTCATGGCCCTGAGCCCTCAGTGCCCAGCCCACAAGTGCTGCTGAGCACCTGCTCGGCTCCAAGCAGGTGAGCAGTCCTTGCAGAAGTGAACCCTTAAGAGAATTAACAAAACTCTATGATTTGCTTATCATATACGGAGTCTTACCATGAGAGTTGATTGCTTCTTAAAAGATTTCTTGGGATTTTTAACAAGGCTGACCCACAAGACATACTTTTTGACAAATAAAACATGTGCATGTGACAGAGTTATGTATGTTAATTTTTCATGCTTCACAGTGCTGACCCTCGTGTTGTGCAGTAGCTCTGTGCAGGGACCGCTGGCACTGCTGTTCCTCAGCGTGTGGAGGCTAAACACTGACATCATTATTATTATTTAACTTCATGCAGTATTTCTAAAACTGTCAAAGCAGCTCACTTAAAAATAGCTGTGGGAACTGGCAATCCACTGCCGCGCAAAGTCACAGTGTTGAGAAGTGGTGCTGAAGGCAGTCGTCTTTATTTTCCCTTTTTCAGTAGGATAAACAAAACAGACCGTGCGGCTTTACACAGTTGTGCAATTTTACACATCTCACACGCTTCATTTGGGTTCCATTCGAGCAGTGCAGTTACATCCCAACCCGATTATATACACAGCCAAGGACAGGAGCTGGGAACAGTTCTGCTATTCTGCTTTTTCTTCTGGTTTTGGTTTCATAAAAAACTCTGGCTTGTTGACACACCTGTAAGCGAACAGCTGGGGAAGAATCCCATACATTATGTTCAATAGCAGGAAAAACTCTTTTGCTTCTTCAGGGACTCTGTAGATGTAGGGAGTTCGAGCATGAAGAGAAGCACCAATATGGGAAAATTGAGCCTGTGGTGTGTATATAACACATATATTAAAAAAAGGTAAAGTTGATGTATATTTTTGGAAAGATGGCATAATCTGCATGCAAGTCTGCATCTCCAGTGACATTTTCCAAGCCAGCCCTTATTCTTATTCCAGAATTATCCCATCATACTTTTTGCACAGTGGTATAAAAATACAGTCTAAACTAAAATCATTAATATCTTGGTGTACGAGGCATAACTGGAACCATCAGTGGTGTGGTAAGAGGTTTGTTTTATGCACATGGTGGCACTGATCATTCCTTCAGGTACAGGATTGCACCCTGGCTCTCTGGGTCATAATTTGTGCAAGAGGGTCCAGGATCCTTCCCCAGACAAGTGGCCACTGAAGGCACATCCCTGCAGAGCCCAGTCAGGGGGGAGGGCTCTCACCCACCTGCCTGGGAGGTTGTTGGGAGTCAGGCATCAGTGGGAACAGCCAGACACTCCCTCTGAATAAAGTTAGGAAGTAAAATCTTGGAACCTATGTTAGTTCTGGTTTGGGTTTGGATTTTTTAATCTTAAACCCAGATTGCTGCAGATTCTGATCCCAGAACTCGTGATGATTGCAGAAAAGGTCTGCAATATTTGGGTTTTGGGCTGGGGCTGTTCTGAAGCATAGGTTGAGCATACAGTGAAGGTTATAGGCACAGACAAGCTTGCTGGCCTGAAGCATATTTTTAGCATAAACAAACATTTAAAGATAGAAGTGTCAGGATAGTCAGTGTCTTTTGTTTCCATCTGTTACCTGCTATTTCAGGCCACAGCTCATTCACATTAACTATTGTGTGTCCAATTTTTTTTATTACTATTTAGTTAGTTAGCAGTGCAGGAGATCTGAGAAGGTAAACATCAATTTGATCCTAAGGAGAGCACTGGGACACCAGGATTTTAGGAACACAGAGGAGTACACTGGCCAAATCTCATCCTCTGTTCTGGCTTCAGCAGGAGTCATTTTGGCCTCACGTAGAACACAGTTCTGGTCACAGCAAAGTAGAAAGGGAAATAAAGTGCAGGTGTTTCAATACACAGCCCTAGGAAAAGGTTAGGCTGAGACCATCCATCAAAACAGGAAAGGAAATTGGTTTTCAGGTGATTTCAACCACCTCAACTGTATTGGGAGAGCTCATTGAGCAAACCTGAGCCAGGAAACAAAGTAATCAACAAAATCAAACACAAACACACTTCAGCAGAGTGCCACTTAGCGTGTTTCTGTAAATAGCTATTACACAGCAAACAGATGTTCAGGGGCACACTGTCAGCAGCCTTTTCCTATCAGCCTGGTAATTCACTCTGTCTCTTGCAGCCCAGTTGTTCTCACCTGCCTCGGGCAGGCCCTGCCTTTGGCACCTGGGTGGGCTCACTCAGATCCCTGCTACCTCTCCTGGCGTGGGAGCCTCTCCAGCCCAGGCAGCCAGAGCAGCTCAGCAGCAAAGCCCTCTCGTAGCACAGGGCAGCAGGCTCCCAGATGGACAGACAGACAGATGGACAGACAGACAGACAGCTGCCAGACAGCTGCAGGCAGGAGGTTTGGGCTGTCTGATGTTCACCTAGACACTGAGAGCCTCTGGGTGGCATTTTAGAGCCTTGTCTGGGGTGAACAAGCTGCCAAGCTGCTACTCCTGTGTGGGGGATTGTGAGGCCTGCCTGTCTGTGAGGGTGGCCAGCTGTGCATCGGAGTAAGTTGATAGCAAATTCCTCGTAATTCATAGTAAACCTTGTCAGAAGGAGCTGTAAGGGGATGCTTCTGAGAGACCCAGAACTCCCAGAGCCTCCAAGATGCCTGAGTATCTAAGCCTTACTGTGTGGTCTTGTCTCTTACAAGAGCTGTGGCACATTAGTGAGCTTTAATTGTTGTAAAACCAAAAAGCAGTAACATGATGTCCTGTCTGTAGCCTGCAAAGATTTTTAATAGTTAATGATGCACCATATAATGAAGTTATTGTTTATTAGACTTGTTTTTCACTGTAACACATGGCTTCTTCCTTTATTACCAGGGAGGATATTTAGGTCTGTAAAGCCAGTTGTTTTTTTTAATTTATTTGATTTGCCTCTGTGAAAATTGTGTTATGTCTTTAATCTTGTGTGTTTCTCTTCCATGACTGTTCTCTGCTGCTACTTTTTTTTTTCTTTCCCCTCTTTTTTTTCTTTACTTGGGGCAGGGGATGTGTCTTAAAATCAGATCTCTCACTCACCAGTAGCCCAGTCCTGCTCTTCCTTCAAGTACCAGGCAGCCTGGCACCAAGCCCCTCATTCTGAGCTGTCAGACCCTGCAGAGCTCTGTGCCTGTGTGCAATAGGCTGCTGCTCAGTGAGAGCTTGTGTTACCTCTGTGATTGGGGTCTCTCAGCAAATAAGCCATTCCTTGGTGCTTTCTGTTCCTGAACCCTCTCCAAGGGGAGAATTGTGAGGCTCCCACAAACCCCTGAGCCCTGGCTGAGAAATCAACCACATGAGATGCTGCAGGTGACCTTCTAAGGTAGCCTTACATGTCTAACACCCAGTCTGTGTGTGCCTGCTTCTCATTAACCTGCTTCTCTGTATGAAGTAGTTTGGATTTGGACTTTTTACAATATTTTTTGCCTTGTTGCCTAATCATAGGCAATGTTTCAAGTATTTCTTACCCTGCAGTTAAGGACAGAAAAGGACCCAGAAAAAGGTTAGGAGTCCTTCTTCACTCTGTGCCTTCTCTCTAAGACTGACTAAAATCAGGCAAAGACTAAAACCTTTGGAAGGGTTTGCACCTGGTCTCATGAGCCTGACAAAGCCATCAAATAGAGGGGGGAGAAAGTAACCTAGAAAAATACATTCCTTGGGTTTAGGGGCTCTGGTAGACAAGAAGCACTGCAGAAAGTAGCCACCAAAAGTGGCAGAGTTATGGAAAACACTAAGAGGGAGTAGAGGAAAACTTTTCTACGTTTGAGAAAACAGAGAAATGGGCTGCAGAGAGCTGGTGAGACAGAATGGTTTTGGTTAGCAAGGCTGTGGCTCTTCATCCCTTCTCATGTGGCTCCCTTGCATAAGGAAATACCAATTTCATCAAGTTCAGAGGCTGTTCCAGCCCTTTTGTATAATCAAAGCTCCTGGTTCTTCACTCATGAAATTCAAAGAGCTCCTCCTGAAGCTTCAGAAAGTCTAGTAATTATTGGGTCACAACTGGTTTTGGAGTCTGAATGTTAGTGATGGAGTCACTCAAGCTGAGAGTTATATGTAATTCTGAAAAGCAGTAAATGTGTGTCTGTGTGAAAGGCTCGTAGGCACTTTGGAGGTTCTTAGTTTAGATGCATCACATGGTGTTTTGTGACTTGTTTTTTGTAAAAAGTACATCCTAATGATAGAAATAAAAATAATTAAAGTCTCCATGTTCCCTATCTGTAGGAGCAGTGTTCATTCCCAGGGAGCAGTGCCCACTTACTTACCTTTATTGGACCTTTGTGTGTGAGAGGAAGCAAGATGTGTTTCAGTAACTACACATATTTTAATTATCAATTAGTGTTTTAACTTAAGATAACAGCAGACAAACCTGGAAATATGTTTTGTGCCCCAAAATGACAAAACCCCCAAAAATCTAGAATGAATCCTCAATTCATTGTCACATGCATTCTACATCCCAGGTTGCTCACAGTTTACCAAGTCAAATCAATTAAATCATGTTCACTTGTAGGATGGCTGAAGTTCATCCTGCAGTGCATTAAAGTAAAAATGATAAAAAAAGCCCCTCCCAAATGTCAAGAAATGTTTTTTGAAGCAAGATAAAATATGGAGAGTGCACAGCAACATATAGTTCTTAATCAGTTTCTGTCAGCCCACAGCTTTTGCTGGTGCCAGGACGAGCTTTAAATAGTGAAATGGGAAATTTTGGGTGTTAGTCTAATGTATAAATTGACATCCTGAGGCCAAACCACAAAGAACAACAGAGAGGTTTTAGACTTCAACAACAAAGTGTAGCGTTCACACATCTAAAAGGCACAAAGGGCTGTTAAAAAAGTGAGTATTTGTTATAGGAAACATTTAAAAGGGGGGGAAAAAACCCCCAAACCAACAAAAAAAAATCACCTCCAGACTGGGAGGCTGAGCTTTCTGGTAAGTTTGCAAGGCTGTGATAGTCAGCACACTCTGACTTCTGATTTACTTTTCCTTGTGTTAAAAAAATCTTTGAAGGAATGGTTTCTTTCCTGATTGTCTGGGCAATTCATGAAACCTGAGTAATCTGTCAGTAGAGGAAAGTTCCCAACACCACCTTGCCTACTTAGCTAGCTTGTGCTTTTTTAATTTTTTGATTAAATTTAGGCCAAACACAGTTGTGCAATATTTATGATACCTTTTAAGCATTTAAACCTCCTCGTTAATGTTTGCCAGATTATGTTTTTCTGTTTTGATATCACATGGTAGTTCAAGATTCTCTATAAACTGATAGAGAAGAAAAAAGAACTCCTATTCTCTGTGGTAACTGCTCCCAGATAGAAAATGTCACTCCACCATTCTTATTGGGCAATTAAAGTGGATTGTAGTTTGTATCCATGATTATCTCAGACCTGAGGAACAAAGTGTTGGTTTGTGTTTGTCTCATAGTGGTATTTGAATTACACTTTTTGCTGTGTCCCTATGTTGTCAGCATTGTGACAGGATTATTGTGCTTGTTTTCTGCACTGTCTGGGTGTTCTGAGCACATGCATTTCATTTCCTACATACAGAACAAGCCAACTGTCCCTGTGTCTCATCTGTTTAATGCTCATCTGTCTGTCATAAGTCATTTACTAGTTCCTGTTGAATTGTTTTGTTTTGGTCAGTCTTCTCATGAGCATCAGCACCATTTAGTAATTAACTACAGCTGTTTATTTAAGAGAACCAGAAGAGGAGGAGTAAAAGAAATATGATCATTGTCTGCCTTTGGCAACACAAACACATCTGGGTGTTACTGTGGTTTGTGGCCCAGGAGGTTCCCAGAGTTCTATCAGCATCACCCACTGATACTGTACATTTTGTGTGACAAGGAGAAACTTTTTCCATTTATATATTTCAAACTACCTACTTGGCCATCACATATTATGGAAACAATGTGTTGTGCTGCTGTGTTGGGTTTGGGTTTTGCTGGGTTTTTTTAATGATTGACTGTCACAGCTTTGAGATGGGTTTCCTTCATGATCCCGGCTGAAGAGTGCATGGTGCTTAATAAGGTTTAAATGAGCCCAATAAAAACATTGTGTAGAAGGAGAGAAGTCTGCTAAAGCAGGAATGTGGTCATTAGAGATATAATAGATTTGATTCTTCACTTCCTTAAATTAAGGGGTTTTAAGAGATACAAAAGGTGATCTGAGTTACATCAGCACAAAACCTGCATGGGAAGATCCAGCCTGGGCCCCTTATTGATTCCATAGGTCTCTACTTATTATTATGTAATTTAAAAGTGAACATTTTGCAAAGAAATACCTGAGCTAGTCCTCCAGCATGTATGAGGGTCAGATCAGGCATCCAGGAGCAGCCAGGCACCAGCAGGCCATACAGAGCAATCACATAGTATGGCACTGAGTAGAACATGTATGCCAGCATCTGCATTCAAACACAAATATTAGTTGCTTTGCAGTGTCAGGGAGATGCATTTAAAAATCAGTCAGCTGCTTACTGAGGAGTTGAGACTACTCAAAACTTCACTCCTGGCAGCAATGATTCCCAGGCCTTTTTGCAGCTCTGACTTCACACCTGGATACTATTGTCTGGATCCAGCTACCCTAAGGTCTCTCATAATATTGGTGGCTGTTGTCTCCTTGCCCCATCCATATCCACTTCAGCCAGGACACATATTCCTGCCCCTTACTATCCTGAGACCATGCCAAAAAGCATGGCTTGGCTTAACTCCTTGTCCATGCAACACGGGAGTCCCTTTGTCAGGCTCCACTGCACTCCCAGCTGGGAGCTGTGACACAGCCATGCCACCCTTTCCCAGAAAGAACTCACCCAGCAGAGACCCTTGGTTTCTGCTCATTTCCTCATCCCTCTGTCCTCTGACTGCTTTGGGCCCTGTCCCCATGCAGCAGCCAGGCTTGCAAAAGAATGTCAACATCAAATACTACAGAACTAAAGCACAACATTCCCTCATCTGCAATCCTTTTGGTATGAAGTGTCCTTCTTCACAAGTGTGTCACTGGGGACAGAAGCATAACATGAGTTTTAGGAATCTAGTGCTATTACACCCCTTCTTGCTCCATAATTCCAGACTGAAAGTCTGCTTTGCCTTTCTAAGGGAGGGCAATGAACACAAAAAGCATGCAGATGTTTCATGGGCTGTATTAAAAGAACCCTGAGTAATTAGGATATGTAACCAATTTGAACCTAAGTTAAGCTTATCACAACGAGTTGGTATCCTACAATGGCTGTACTGGAAAATACCCTTTAACTTGCCATGAAAGATAATTCCCATATTGAAACCCATGGCTTCATCTTTGCACCAGTTTACAGATCACTCCTTACCACTCTGTGCTCCATGCTCAGTGCTTTACCTGAAGCTTGGGGTAGGCAGCAGGATCTTTTATGTAGGGCTCGTGCAGTTGAATGTACAGCCGGCAGAGCTCAGCAGGGCAGTCCAGGGCAATCTGGGAAGGAGTTTCAAAACTTCCAGTGAGCAATTTGTTCTGAAAGCAGCCAACCCCACGTGTGTCACCAGCCCTAGAGGTGCACTCGTGGTCTGCAGCACAGCTACCCTGGAGCCTGCAGAGGTGACCCATGTGATCACCAGGTAGGAGGTGAAATGCAGCCTCCTCTCAGCTCCTGCTCTGTGGGTTTGTGAGGAAATGCTGGCAGCCTGCTTTGGAGATTTTGGCTGGAGGAGAATTTGGTCAGTTGGCTGTGCTGTAATAAAAGTATAGTTGCTATTGATTTGCTCTGGTAAATAGGCTTTGATCCCACCAAATGAACTGTCCAATGGAAAATTGCTCCAAGAGTGGAAACTTCAGGATAAGCATCCAGTTTTAGGATAACAAGCTATGGATGTAGTCCAAAAAAAAAGAGCTGCACTGGGACAAGGTAGCAGTGGAGAGCAATGCATGAGACAGGTGTTACTTAAAGTAATAATTTTTGAGACTAGTAAAGGAGGCATTATTGGATTTTACATTCCTTTGGAAAGAACAAGTTCCAAATAAACATGGAGAGATTGCAAAAGTAGTTCCTTTTCGTGGCAGGCCTTAAAACTACTACAAAAAGCCCTGCTCTAAACTGAGCTAGCAATCCTTGTGAGCAGCTGTCCCTGAGCATCTGTGGCATCATTAATGCCTGAGCTACAGGGCTGACCAGTGAGGTTTGCACAGCTTGATTTCATGTGCATTTGTTGTGTGACTCTGAGGGGACAATGCAAAACTTCACAAACAAGTCAATATTCCTCCCTGTTCCTTTCCAACACGGGCATCCAAGAAGCAGATCTGAGTGGGCCATAATGGGTTATGTTTTATGAACTTTTTCACAAAATTATGGTTCCTGCAGCTTGTACAGAGATATTCAGTTGATCTTTGTATGTATAAGCAAGGCCAGTAAGCAGTTCCTGTTTGGTGAAGGAAATATATAAGGAAATTACCAGGGTCTCAAAATCAACAAAAAAAATTCCTCTGAGAAACAAAGTGGGGCTGCAGAACCAAGTTAGACTGTGAGACCAACATTTTCCACAGTGAAATTGCAGGTAAACCAGCTGATTTAACCTGTATCAGTGGTGCTCTGAAGTAACATGATCTATAAGAAATAAAGCAGTCTGGCAAATTAGAAGAAAAAAAAATGTTTCTGAGAGGCAATTTTGAGGAGAAACAGGAGGTGAGAGAGGAATGTGAGCAGCACAACTACAAAAGGACAATCTGCACTAGGTAAATAAAACATTGCTGGGTATTTATCATCACCTCCTACTTGAATTATTCTAGAAAGGATCAAATCTACAAACCAAGCAAGCAGGCAGTTATCTGAGATGCCTAAACATTTGAGCTGTGCTCACTGAATGATACACAAGTCTCATTCTGCTTAAGACAGAAAATGCATTAGAGCTGACAAGGGAATAGATTTACCTACTACTGGATTTACTCCTGAAAGCATTTTCAGTACTGCTTCCTTCCCTCAGAAATTTTAATTCAATCAATTATGCTTAAGATAGCAACCATTTTAAAAAATTGTCTCTTGGTAAGTAGAAACAATGTGTGTTGTTCAGGTAATGTGGATAATTTGTTTTTCCCTTTTAGGTGGAAATGTTCTCCTCGATCTCATGCAGTGTAAGCTAATGTGGTTTTGTATATGATTTCAAACATGCATTACTGCTTAGAAGAACACGAATACAGAATTCCTTTAGTTGCTTTGTCTCCGTGTTCTTGGCCATAAATGTAACAACAGACCAATGAAAACAGTTTCAGGTCGTGTTGATTTCCTCTTGGGATGCTATTTACTCTGGTGATTGCGCACCTCCTTTTGAAAAACACGCTGCACACAGCACAAAATGGAGAAGCAAAACACCATTAGTTGTCATATATAATTTATCCTTTTATATCTAAGGCCTATTTGAACCCCAAATGTTACAGGATTTCCCCTGACCACAATGTACGTGCTTTTTCATACAGGCTCGAGTTTAAAAGTTTGACTGAAAATTAGATTCAATTATTAAAATATGTTCAACTTACCATGCCCCTAAATATGCAAAACCCCGTGGCTAGAATGAGGTATGCAGCTAACATTAAATCTATTGGTCGTCTTAAGAGTCCTTTCTTCTGGACTTCCTGAACCACCTGCAACACAGAACGTGTTTAGTGGGTACACCCCGGGTCCATTCACGTGTATTTAACTCCAGATCAGTCACTGCAGAGAGGCTGGAGTGGTGAAACATCATGAAACATCACATCTGTCCATTGATTTCAGAGACAGGAAGATTTCCACCTCAAAAGGTGGCTTCAGACTTTACAGGATGTAGTGAGGAAAATTAATCTGAATAAACTCTAGAGATGGATGGATCCAACTGAAGCCATTTCAATACAGATTAGTGTCATTTCAAGCAACTTAAAATCAAATGAACACTAACTCTGCAATAACCTAAGGCTTTAGAGCAGCATAACTTCTTCAAAATTGTCTTTTTATGATTGGAAATGATTTGTTTTCCTGAATGTCCCCATGTAGAAAAGCCTTGGAAATGTAGGTTTGTCTCAAGCATTTGAAGTGGAATCTAGTATGCTTTGTAAAAGGACTGGGTCCATCTCATTATTGAATGCTGGTTTTCAGCAGCTTGTGACACTATTAAAATTAATGGACTATCACTGGCGTAAAATAAAAGCTTTTCTGTGGCTGGTTGGGTCCTCTGCTGGGTTCAGTGAGCAAATATTGCACCTCAGCATGCAACGCAGAAACAGAGAACGAAACGTGTGTGCAGCGAGTGTGTGGAAACCCTTCCTGTCCTCCTTCCCTCCCTGAATTCCTGGGATGGGCACTGAGGCACCTCCAGCCTCTGGCTCTGGGTTTGTGCCTCCTTTCCCCAGCACAGGAATCCCCCCTGCTGCAGGGACAGAGGGAGGGGGTCACACCCTGCAGGAGCAAAGGCCATTTCGATGTCGGGGAAGGTGGCTTGGGGCAACCAAAGGCATCTCTTTGCCTACACAGCAAAACCTACAAGGCCCATGGAAATAATCTGAGCTGCACTTTCTGCACTGTGCAGTCACAGACAAAATTATAAACACATCAGAGTATCTTTCTGTAGTTCAGAGGGAAAACTTCCCCGTGTATATGTGTTACTCATTTCCTCTTCCTTTTTATTGGCCCTTTGTTGGCATGCAGGCAGCGAAAGAAAAACCTGATTTCCTTCCTGTTATACACTTGTGGAATTGTCCCCAAAGTGCAGAACAAAAATTAGGATGCAGGGGCACAGTTAAAAGCACACAGGATCAAGATACACACAATAAAGTTATTGAAACAGGAGAACCAATCTGGCAAGCACAATTTCTGAGTAAATGGTACAAGATCTGGATTACAGGTTCACAAAAATAAGGCTGTGGCAAACAGATAGCCCATCCCTTTCATAACAAATTTTTTTCTGATTTTCTTTTAAAGGATCTTTTTCAGAAGAAAAAAAAAAAAGGTGACATCATTGTTGCTCTTCAAACACAAGTAACAGATTTTGGCAGTATGGTGTCACTTCACAGTATTCACAGTACTAGTGTAGGAGTATTTTTAATACTACCTGCAAAGAATGCCTATATTCAAATATTTATTCCTATAAAAGAAAAAGGTCTCTCATGGTTGACTTAGAAATAATTTTCAATTGTAGACTACCTAGGATAAGAGCTGATATATTTTCTTTCCCTTTTGGACTATGTATGAAGCTTACATATATATATATATATGTATCACTCCTCTTCAAATATTTCAATATTCCTCTTCAAGTATTAAATGTAATCACAAAGCTACAATAGAACTTTGTGCTTAGAGGGTTTGGAGACAAAGCCAATATCAGTGGGAGCAACCTTTGGTGCAGTACTAGTCTGTGAAATTACCAGGGTACAGAAAATTCACACCTTTTTTCTTTATACAGACATGCAAGCAAAATAAAAATGCAAAGCTTAAAAAAAAAAAAAGGAAAAAAAGCAGAAGGAAGGTTGAAAGACAAGGATGCACTTTGCTGCCAGGCCCCAGCTACAGAGTAACTTCTCCTTATCTTTCTTGCCCTATCACCCCACATTAAATTGAATTGGATGTTACAAACACTGGCCAGGCAGAGCTGGCCTGCCACAGGTTCCCATGAGCTGCAAACAACCCTGAACTCTGCTCAGATCTCTGCAGCCCCAGGGATTCCTTTGTGCAGCAAGGAAGTGGGTAGGCACTGTGGAACTGCTCTCACTTCCAGGAAAAAGCTGTTTTCCATAACTTCTGAGAGGCTTCTTACATCATCAGTTTTAAGGAATTGGAATAATCTTGTGTGTGCTGTCTGTAAAAGTCAGTCCCTTCAGAATCCATGTGCAAGTCTGAGTTTGTGTGTTAATTCTGTTAAAGAATTTTAAATTCTATTAAACTTTTCTGAGCTGATGTACTTGTAGATAAATCTGTTGGGCTTCATAAAGACTGCAGCACAGCTTGGTTGATTCCAAATGAGGGCACAGCTCCCTTCCACTCCCCTGCACCCCCCTCCTTTAGAAAACACCCAAAACTTGAATACCTCTCCTCTGCCCCCACAGTGATTATTTTTTTAACTAATGGGTTTGTAATAATACTAAACAATGTATACCTTGGCCAACAGAATACACTTGGCTTCTGTTGCTTTCCTGTAAGTATTTTCCTATATACTAACAATAGCATGTTTAAAACCATTGTTACATTTTCTTCCTAAATCTTTCAATGCCAGCTCTGAATGATAGTTTAAAAAATTTACATTTTACAGCTAATTCCAAATTATCTACTGATATGTTCAGGACTTACAATGATTAGCTCACTGATTAGTAGCATTAAACACAATTATTTCCTGGAAACAATTCTTAATTTGGGACTGAGGGAGTCGTATGAAAAATTCATGAGTGGTCACGTTAAGATTTAAAGGCATGCTCAGATATGGAGCACAATTTACCTGTGAAGATTAAATACAACTTCTGAAAAACAAACAATTTGGGTGGGCTGTGAGGTCCCAGTGAAAGGCATCAAGGCTTTTTCTATAACCTTCTGGGCAAGGAAGTTTAGGTTTACAAGAAAGAATTTAGGAAGAAATGCAGTATTAAATGTTCAGATCACCAGCTTTTCATGCACTCTCTTTTTGAAATAGAATTTTAAATCTAAGTTTGTCTGAAATATATAATAAATTAAAATATCAAACCTAGGTAAGCAGTTTAGCTTCTGGTAAGCCCAGGAGACATGGCTGTATTTCAGCAAGTAATCAGCCCATCACATATTTTCTATAATGTCTGTTTCTGTGGTGTTCTTAATACCAGGAAAACACCCTGAAACCTTCATCCGTGCTCCACACCAAGGCTGCTCTCACTAATGTGTGCAGTAAAAGTTTCCATCCCTACCTTTAACCACACTTGATGAGTCTAAAGAATGTGCTTCTGGCCAGAATTAGTGACTCCTTCAAATAAATCAGCTCAAATGGCTTTGGGGTGGGACACGGTTTCCTACAAACCCGTGCAGGAGAGAAGAAGGTTTAGCACCTGAAGGTTCCCCCAGTCTGCCTTTCATAGGGATTTGCCCTAAAAGCTGTGATTCAGTAGCTGTTCTTCAGCCCTGAGGAGACAGGAACACATCTATCCCTCTGTTTCCTGCTGAAGAATGGAAGGCTGGCCGGGTGTTGCCTTTCACACCTCTCTGGGGAGCCTGTCCTGCCTCTCCTGCTGTCACTCTGTGCCACAGGCTCTGCCACTCGCCCTCAGCTCCCTGCTGCCCCTGAACAGCAACCAATCCTTCATCTGTCTGTGTCTGCAGCTACAGAATGAACCTGACTGAGACTCAGGAGCTCTTGTGATGCAAAAACATTAATTGATTATATTGCTTACAGCTGCAGCAATAAACTGGCTTGCTCACAGCAACTAAAAGACCTGTTCTGTGCTATGTACTGCAGGGATTTTTAATTTTTTTTTTTTAATAAAACAGTGCATAAACTATTAATGCATTGTTTTGATTGCTCAGTTAATCTTATTGCAACCCAGCTAGGAATTTCAAAGGCAAAGGTCTAAAAAGTTTCAAGTAAACTTTTTTTACGGATTTTTTTATAAGAAGTGTGTAAAGAATTTTTGTATCAATTTATGTAGAGTGTCTCACCTGTAAAATCTAATATTACAGAAAGCACATACAAAAAAATCATTAAATTACATGAAATCTGTAAGTCATCTGCAGAATAGTGCTTTCCTGCAGTGTTTCTACAGGACTTTGTGGTGCTTTATGAAGCTGGTAAATGCCAGTATTTTCGTCAGCTAAGAAACTGAAACAGTCAGAAACTGAATAGATAGAGGGTAGAAA
>VZTH01019022.1:317312-336561 GCA_013397815.1 Aleadryas rufinucha
CCCTCGCCCCTGCCCCGGGGTCGGGGTCTGCCCGACGGGCGGTGCCGCCCTCTCGGGACCGGGGGTGCGGGTCCAGCCCCGCCGGGACGGACGCTCCTCCGGTGACCGGCAGCGGTGAGGTGCCGAGGGGCTGCTGTGAGAGCCGAGCTGAGCGCCGCGACAGACGCGTCGCGGGTTAACTGCGGGCTGACGGCACGGAGAGGGACCGGGACGGCGACAGCCCGGGCGCGGGGCTCCCGAAGCGATCCGGTCTCATGAGAGGTGGTGGATGGAGAGAGGGTCCCTTGGTCCGGCTAGAGCAGAACTGCCCGTGAAACGCGTAAAAAAAGTATGCATCTCTTTTGCATCAGTATTTAGCTGGATTATTAAGAATAAGGACATTAGCGCTTTAAAAATGGTGAAAAAAAAATGTGAGTTCACCTTTTCCATTTAAATGCCAAAATAATTACCAAAACTAGGTATATGTTTGACCTTACCCACCAGCCTTTTCTTTCTGGCTTCAAACTTTGTTTATACCTCAATATCAACACTGAAGTGTCAGTGGTGGAATGAGCCTTGCGTGCAGGGCAAACAGAAATGAAAACCGCTGTTCCTAGAAGTTACTGAGCGTTTCATTCCAGGACATTGGCAAGTGAGAATGTGTTGCCTGAAGAAAACAGCAAATGCACTTCTGGAATGCCAGGCAAGCTCTTTCTGGAAGAATTAACAGCGCTGTAAAAGCACCCTCTGCAATAATGGGCGCATTTCAGATTCCCTCGTGCTGAAACGATACAGAGGAGGACTGCTGAGGTGGCTGAGGAAACAGGGCACCTGTCTGTCAGGAAAGGCTGAAGAGCTTGGCTTAGAGTGCTCTCTGTAAATACTTGAGAAGTTAACACCAGTGAGAGGAAAGAACTCTTTAATTTGAAGGACAAAGCTGTGAAGAAACTGTCACTAGTTTTCAGAAACAGCTATGAGCAATAAAGGGTCTCCTAAGCCTTTTACAGTAAATTTGGTCAGTTTAAGCAATAGACTAATTGATATAATATCTCTGACAGAAAGGAACTTGATGACCCAGAACATATGTCCTATCTATTATACACAAACAAATTCTTGTGTAGTTATTTCAAGTGAGAAAGATCTAGAATCTGGCCATAGGTAAACAAATGGGTTAAACCATGCTCAATCAAACTATCTGGTAAAAACATGATGCAACTCCTAAAAGTAATTTAGTCCACCCAAGTGTCAAAATTGCCATTGGATGAGTCAGGGCTAAATTTACCACCTCCAAATGCCTACCTTTCAATGCACAGCCGGTTTACTTCTCAAGCTTTCAAATGTATAGGCTGCTTATTTGTATGCAGCTGCCACAGAGCAGTCTCAGGATTCACGTCTCAAGCTTTGCTTCTCAGTTCCTGCGTCTCTGAAGTCAAACACTGTAGGGGAAACTTCTTCCTCACCACTCTGCCAGCACATTCCAGCTCTGATTTACATCCAGCTCGTTCCTCAAGTCCTATTTGACTTCTGAGTAGAAAATATCAAGGCACATCCTGTGGTAATCGCATAGCAACTCAACTGTACAGGTGCATTGTTTGAGTCTATTGTGTTGAGATCTATCCACTTTTGATTAGAAAAATAATTATGAGCATCTGGTAGCAGAAGCGACCCCTGAAATGGGATATTTGAAGTGTTTGTTCAAAAGGGCATGTTTTCCCTTTTTATTTTCATCTCTCACCCCATGAAAGAAACATTAGTGAGCCTTCCAGCTCCATCGTTCCCTTCCAGGCCCTGACAGAGGAGGCCCCCAAGCCCACCCATGATAGTGCTGAACATGTGGATTCTGGTTTACCACACTTTCCATATCAGAAATCTTCTTTTTTTCTAGCTACAGTTCCTTCTAACTCTGGCCTTCCTGCTCTGTGCCAAAATATTCTGGCTTCTATTTCAGGCTTTAGGAAGAAAATAAAACCACCAGCATTCTTGTTGACTTTATTTTTGAAACCAATTCTAGAGAAAAAGGAAAACTTGCTCGGTTGGCAGTCCAAAATCACCGACCAACTTCCCCAAAGGCAAATAGTTCAAGATTAGGCTTAAGTCAGAAATTAAGCCAAAGAGCAAACAATCTCACTGATCAAACAACACCCTCACTTGAAAGCCAGGAGTCCTCAGAAACTAACACATGCATTTTTTGACAACTCTAAGTGTTCTTGTGGGGGAGGAAGGGGAAAGAACTTCAACTTCAACTGCTTGTAACACCACCCTCTATTCACATGTACCAGAACAGTGATATAAAAATGAAGGTAGCAATAGGGTGCCTTTAACAACATAATTACTAATCAAAGTGTTATATGAAAGCACTGTTGATAAGCTGCTGTCACCAGAATAAGTGTAACCTCCCAGCTCCCTGTCACATACTCAATTATTTTCATTTCTTGATGTTGCAAAATCTTTTTTTTCTTTTTTTTCCCCTGAATTTTATAAATGGTAACATCATCATGAGACATTTGAATGCCCTAACTTGTAGGAAATCAAACAACTGTTTAACTATTTAGCAATATTAGATGTCAGATATAAGATTGAAAAATACATATATCCTACATAAACTGCAGTGAAGCTTAGGAAAGCAAAATGGAGTCATGAAAACACGAAAATTGAGACTCCTTCCCATGCAGAAATTGTCTGAGGATCATATTTATTGAAAACAAGAGATTCCTAGAGTTCTGAACTTAAGTTTCATGTGAAAGACAGTCCCTTCAGCAGCACAGTGCCAAAACTGGTGATCCTTGACCACGCTGCAACATTCTCATGTCAGAAGCGACATAATTTCTGCCTAAATGGTCATTTTAAAATAGGAAACCCAACTCTCTGTCTAATCACAAGTATCAGCCTTATGCCACATGTCAGATTCCTCTCTGGGAATCCTGGCCACAGCAAGAAGCCAGATCCACTCGTGTGGCCCCTCGGCTGGCAGGGCTCAACTCACGAGCAGTGTGCTTGGGCTGATGTTTGTTGGCTTCTCGATTAGAACATTAATTAGTTCTTATCATATGGAAGTTGTTTCTCTCCAGTCTCTGTACTAAACAGTGGCAGATCAGTTCTGATGTCAGGACTGAGAAGGCATTTCTAAGTGTGCCAGCAAAAGAACACTGTGGAGAATATAAAAACATGTAATTTATTAATGGTCAGCTACAAAGCAGGAGATTAACTGGCCATTAGGTCTTTGTGTCTACTTTTAGCCTGAGAAACAGCTCTTATCTTTGATAACTGCCCATTAAATCATGACTACTTGTAGGGTTTAACATTATATTAAGCCACAGATGTCTTAATTTTAAATCAAAATCACAGTAATCTAAACAAACATAGGTAGCTGAACCTTCAGCAAGCTCATGAAGATCAATGCAAGGATTAAGAGACACTATTTATATCTCTTGGAAGCACTGTTCATGTGTTCTCACAGGGCTCTGCCAAGCAGCAAGCTTTCATTGCATTATGATGCCAGCTACAAAATGCCATCCTGGTACAAAACAACTTGTGTCATTCAATTTTTATGGAACTAAGCTGACACATTTTGGAGGGTCTACTTTCCTGTACGTGCAAGTGAGTTTTTAAGGCAAGAGGACTCAGTAACCAAGAGCCCAGATAAAGATGGTGGATTAAGAGGTGAATTAAGAGATGAATTAAAAGCTTCACGTTTGGGTCTTTTGTCAATGTGTTAATTTGCTGAGAGCAGCTTAGACCACACATAACAGCAATCTTTTAACAGCTTTAAAGCCAACCTCTTCTGTTTCTGAATTTCTTGTTAGCTGAGGGTGTAACAGGTAATAAGGGATGCTGTACTGTAAATCTCAGCCTGTGTGGTGCATCAGAGCTCACATGGTATGCACTGGGGGTCAGGAGGCCGTGTGCTAATGATCTGCTGAGGATTTGGGGGGATTCACCAGCAGCAATTGCAGCATCAAAGAAGAATCCAAAAAGGAATTAGGGATTTGTGACCATTCCACTTAAAAAACGGAATATCAGTACCGTAAAAACAGAGCTGATTTTTGTGCTACAACCTCTCTATTCACCAAACAATGATCTTAAGAGGAAAAAAAACATGCCAGAGGAAAATTAATAGGCATTATCTTAAAAGGGAGCATGTCAATTGTACCATTTGCCTTAAACTGTAAATGGCAAGTGCAATTTCTCAGTAAGAACCTTGTTAATTATGTGGAAATCAAGCTGCTAGCTAAATAGCCAGGTAGAAGTGTAGGAAACAAGGATTCTGTCTGGAACACTGCTGTGCCTCAACACATTTAGCAGGGATTGAAAGGTAAATAGCTTCACAAAATAGTCACTGGTCAGTCATAAAGACGTGATGGCAATAACTAATGAAATAATTTCCTCTCCTTTGCTTCTCCAGCGATGGAGCAGCAGAATATTTTTAGTTCTTTAAAATATATGTCAAAGTATAGGATTTTTCATAGAACCAGCCATGTCAGTATCTGAAATTATATGTAAAATAGGTATGTGGTGAGAAGAATCTTCCATGGCTTAAATAATTGGTTTTGTTTCATAATTACTTTCAGAGAAAATATGTGATGAATGTTGCTGTTGCCCCTTGCTGTAGGTTTTTGAAATACATAAATGTGCCGAATGAGAAATGAAAGAGCTGCTTGCACAACTGGAGTCCTCAAAAACTTCCATGTCACATCTGTATCAGTTGAACACATCTCTAAGCCACAATTCTGCAAATTTTCACAGAAATGCTTTCATTAGCAGGAATCTTTATGGCAAGAGTGTACTGTAAGTAATAATTACTATACAGTAATAGAAATTAAAGTAGAAATCATTAGTACTATCACTAAAAATGAGAAAAGTATCAATATAATAGAGGGCATAAAACACATAATTACCTTAATACTCCAGGACAGCTAGCCAGCAAAGCTGAAAATGTGCAATAAAATGCTCAGATACAAGAATTACTTGTAGAAATGACAGGTCAAAGAATAATGAATTATTAAAATTCTGAGAAAGTTGCATATTTATCATGGTCAGTTTTAGAATACAGGTGAATTTATACCAGAGAAAAAATACCAGTTGCTCTTACTACGGCTTTTTAAAAATCAATGTTATATAGGCACTATACAAGACATAAGAATAAAACTTAATCCTTGCCTTTAGCGTTCCTCAGATCTAAGACTGTTTTCTGTGCCTGAGCGGATCCTGTGCTCCAAAAACTGAATCTGTTATCTGCAGACCCCACATCCCAACAGTACAGGCTAATGCAAGCCAGAGAGAAGATATCCATAACAACCACAAGAAAAAGCCCAAGGAGATAACATTGTTTTTGTGGTTGTTATTAACCGTCGTTATTAAAAATTGCACATCTGAGGAACTGCAATGCTACTGGTAATTCAGTGATGGGAACAGCAATGTGCATGTCTGTCATTCACAGCAGAGGCATGGATCAGATGTAGGGGATTTTAAGAGTCTAATTGAGCACGGAAAGGAAAATGTGTCATCAAATGGCCCCAGCCAGGAAGCTTAATCAGAAACAAATCTGTGATTTACTCTGAATTATTCTCTTTCCTCCTGAAGCAGAGAAAGGATGCTAACTGTTTATGAGAACAATTGCTAATCACTGCGAAAATATGTGCCAGCTCAAAAACTCTGATCATAACAACAAACAGCTCCTTGGAGCATACACAAAGCTGAGTTCATGTGGGGAAAAGAAGGAAAGGGAGGAGAATTTAAATCATTTCAGCAACAAATGATTGAAAACAATACTCTCAGTAACCTAAACCTTTTTGATGGCTCTCTGAGAACTGGCCCTGTTTCAGGGGCAGGGAAGGCCAGGGCCACTGGGCAGGCATTCCTGTGTCTCTGGGACATCCCTGGCATCACAGGGATCTCAGAAATCCCTGCAGTTTGAACACAGCACTCTCTGGTTCTTCTCTCCAGTACCTATAAACACACTTTGCCCCCTCTCTCCCTGCTGACAGGTAAAGGAACCTCAAGACTTGGAGAGTACTTCCTTCATGAATTTCCACAGAAAAAAAGGCACCAGGTCAGCATGGGCTTGCTCAGGCTGTTATGCAGACCTCGAAAATTAGCTGCTCAAAAGTGTAGACACTCCCTGACCTTTTGTTTTGCTGGCTGGAGATCAGGACAACCTTCACAGCTATATAATATAATACTGTTGAACTTTTGTTTGCAGCCCTTGATTTGTAACTATTCTGATACATGAGATCAAACAAAAAACTTCTTTCTTGAACTGCTTATATAAATATTCTTTTCCTATACTAATTTCTGCTACATTTCCTACACAAAACCTGAACACACTAAGAAAGCAAATAATGGGATGGCATTTTAGTGACTTTAATGTGTAGCCCTTTTGGGAAAAGCATTGTGTATTATTTCTGATCTGGACTGGCAGATACAATCCCATGACATCACATTTAAAAATGGCTGTGATCCACCCACTGAGAATGCCAAAGAAAAGCTGGCTGTTTGGGTTTTTTTTCAAGGAAGCTAGCACAAAGACTACAAGGTGAAACAAATGTCTGAGGCTAATTGTGTACACGAAGAAAAGCCCAGTGTCAAAAGGAAATATTTTACTTAATATTTTCTTAGTTCTCACTTTCAAAACTGTTTAAATTAGTGCATTTGGCATTTAGCTGAACAGATCAGATGGACATCCTGGTCACATTTCTCCTTTGTCTCCTTTCCTGGGTTTTTGGTTTTGTGTTGGTTTTTTTTTTCCAGACTTTTGTTTTCTTTCATTTTACTTTTATTTCTGTTTCTTTCCCCTCATTTTCTCTCTACATTTTCTTTCTCAGGCCATCACACAGGTCTTTCCATTTTTTTCCTGTGTTGCATAGTTTTGCCCTCTAATGACTGATTTCTCATCCCTGAAGCTGTCTAACACACTTTGTCTGCCCCAGCCGACCTCCTTTCAGTTCTCTGGTGCACCTTTCCCTTTTTCCTTAGCCCTCTTCCAGCCTTGTTAACTCTCTCTAGAGTGTTACTGACACTTTTTGCAAACAAGGCTCTCTCTAAGCAGAACAGTCATGGCTGTTGGCTCTCAGCTGACAGATTAACCTGTGAGTGAGCACAGAACGATAAAAGCAGAAAGACAGAAATGCTCATTAATACCCAGGTCATCCCACTACTGAAAAAAAAAAGTCCCATTTATGGGAAATGAAAATTATCCATTTGTGCCAGTGGTGTCAGTGTTTCACATCTCTGCCCCTAAGCTACCAAGGGAATGTGGGGCTCTCTTTATTTCCCTTTTTTGCCCACCTTGGGACAAGAAAAGCGCAGAGATGACACCTTCATTCTTCTAAGTCAGCAGTATGATTATATTTTTAAATATAGCCTCTGTGCAAAGCTAGCTGCTGCTTTCTGGTTGGTACACTATATCATCTGTTGCCCTTTCCCACTATAGTTTACCCTGCCGAAATTGCTTCCATCTTGCTTAAGGTTCTCAAAAACTTGTTCTGCGAAACGGACCGCATTTGCGCGGTCTCAGTTTTGTCCTAATTATAAACCTGAATGCAGAGCGGTGACATGTTCTATTCCTCTTTTAGCCACACGCTTCCATAAATGCTGACAAGTCGGGAGCTATGACAAGCAGCACCCAGCGCCACCGCGGAAATCGCCGCTGTGGTTACAGCACAGCCCCAGCAGATGGCAAAAGGAACCGCCTCAGTTCTGCACCGGCAGCGGTTTGACAAGGCTGGGAACACGCAAATACTCCTTATTCCTTTCCCCTTTCTTTCCTGAAAGCCAGCATGACAGTGCACAACCCCCGAAGGTTAATTCACCTCCCTACACCCCTGCTCCAAGGGCGGGGAATCGTGTGAGCGCTGCTGGGTCGCTCTGCGACCGTCACCGCGGCCTCTTCTGCTTCGACTTTTCTCCTCAGAAGTTAAAACACGAGATGTCGAGACACGCTGTCCGTGCACAAGGACAGTAAGGCGTGTGTGCACAAGGACCGTAAGGCTTGTGTGCCAAAAGCCGCCGAGGTTTCAACGTTACTTCACAAAGAGTTAAAACAGGTCACCAGCCCTCGTTTTCCCTGGTACCACAGCGAAACGGGCGCTATGAAAACGAATCTGCGTTTCACGTGCCTAAACGCAATCGCTGCAATTTATTCGCTCCCACGGGCAGCGTTATCAGCTCCGTGCCTGCCGCGGCGCTCTGTGCCCTGCACGTCCGCTTGCTCCTTCTCCGCGGCGCTGGAAGCGCACTCCTTCTGCGCGGGCGGTCCCAGACGCCTTGACGGGCCTGGCGAGTGACACAGCCCCAGGGCACATCCCGGGGCACGTCCGGGGCACCTCCGGGGGCACATCCCGGTGCACATCCCGGAGCACATCCCGGCTGAGGCCGGGCGGCTCCGGCCGGGCCTGCGCGGNCCACCGGTTCGTGCTGGCGGCCGGCAGCGCCGTGTTCGACGCGATGTTCAACGGCGGCATGGCCACCACCTCGGCCGAGATCGAGCTGCCCGACGTGGAGCCCGCCGCCTTCCTGGCGCTCCTCAGGTCAGCGCGGGGCGGGGGCGGCCGCGCACCGAGGGGGCTCCGCGCCGGGGCCCCGCTTGGCCGCCGGTGCCTTTTCCTCGCTCCGCGGCCTCTCCCGGCTCCTGTCCCCACAGGACCCGGCCTTTCCCTACCGCCCGTCCCTGGAGGGAGATGCAGGGAAGGCGCGGAAATACCCTGTGGGCTCCACGCAAGGTCACACCTCCCCGCCAACGTTTTGGTCCCTTTTTGCTCTTTAGCCTGCACTGTTTTCCCAAGAGAAGTGCCATAATTCCGTGGCAGCTGACTGTCCGTTTAGGGAGGCACTCGGCGGGTGTCTGGTTGGGCTCTTGGATTCAGTGTTTTGGTTTGTTAAAGTAAAATGATGGGAATTAGTGGGTCCCCGTGGTGTTGCAACTATCCAGCCATCTTCTAATAGTAACTAAGAAGGGACAGAGGCTCTTGTACCAAGCTTTTAGTTTCATTTGATACTTACCTTGAAATTTGATACTTACTTCGAAGTCTGAGTCATCTTCCTGTTCACTTTTCTTTGTCAGTGATGGTATTAAGTTGTTATATCTTTTTGCCATAATAACTCCCATTGTAATCGTACTTGGGCAGAGAGGGAACATGCAGCAGAAGGCAGTAACCAGCTGATTTTTACTCCCAGACCATCTGAGTGTGAGACTGGGAGTGCAGTGATAGCAAAAAGGATATAAAGTGTGTTAGTGGTTTCTAATTTGGGCATAATAGGAGCTGCTAGTTCATATGCTCACGAAACTGATGAGTTTACCTACCATTTCTCTTTACTCAGTGTAGCAGCAAATAAAATTTATGGTGTTCAAAGAAACAATTACTAATAGTTTATTTGTGCCTCAGGCTTGTGGTGTGGTAACACGACTAAACTGCATAACCTTAAGGGTTTTATCAAAGAAACCACTCTGCTAGGCAAAACTGAAAAATATATAGAACAGTTCTTTGCCATGAACATTTGGGAAACAAGTAATGTAATTGCCTAGAAATAAATATGTAGTGCCTCAAAGTTTTTTTTCTTCTTTTGCTGAGGCCTAACAGATAGGAACAATTAAAAGAGTCACCAAGTCCTTTGGTAATCATGGACACAGGAGTTGAAGCAAGTGATGTGCACAAAACCCAACAAACCCCCATGCAGCAGCAATGTCTCTCTGTTGCTGTTAGCAAATGAACTGTTCTTTGTGGATTTTTAGCAAAGAGTGAGTGGATTTTTAGCAAAGGTGGAAAGTTTGTGCAGAGGGGCGAGAGACAGTGGGAAGTGTCTTTCAAGCAAATTGGTTTCAAAGGTTAAATGAAATGACAGTGCACATGGATGTGGTTGTCTCTGTATATGTGGGAAAAACGCTGGACAGTGAAAAGCGGTTATAGTAAGAGAAGTTTGTCTGGGTCAAAATAGAAACACAGAAACAGAGATTTCTAAGTAAAGATAAGAAGCATGGGATTTGAAAACCGTAGAAGTGAATGAAGAGATGTTGTTAGAAGCAAACAAAAGCCATCCTGTGTTGGCAGAGCTGCCAGTACGTAATGGCCAGGGGACCTGCGTCAGTAAACTGATTATTCTTGTATCTTGTCTGAATATCACCACACTGGGGAACTGCTGAAACACCTCAGGTTTGCTGTCTATGCCAGCTCTTTAGGGCATTCTTCCATGTTGTGTATATTCCTCTGAGCTTGTATTGAAATAAATATACATTGCAATACCTTGTTAAAAACATTTCTAAGGAGGACTTCTTTAATACATGCCAGTACTGGACTTTTTCCATGCTGGAAACAACTTAGGGTCTTTTCCTGGTGTTGACTGAGAGAGGCAAGAATGATATCTTGTACTGCTGGCCTCTTTTTTCTGTCATTAGTAATTTGGTCACATAATGATAGTTACCCTTCATAGGACGTTTCTTTAATGTTTGCAAATACCAGTTTGAGGCATATTGGCTAGAAATTAAGTCAGGATCTTTGAGTACACATAGCAAATGAACATCAGGTCAAGGAAGTGTTTAAGTAATGCCAAAATTTTAAAGGGTAATTTTCTAATTATTTAATGTTCCTCAGCTCATTTCCATTTTATTTACTCATGTGGTTTGTTAAGTCATGTCTATCGTTTATGTGTTTCATAAAGATCTACTAAGAAATGCTACTTGTACATTAAAGTCAAAGGAAAAGATTTTTTGATGAAAAAAAAGAAGTAGTTTGACAGATAAATCCTTAAGAGCTGAAATAATATCAAAGTCACAAAGTTGGGAGCTGTTTCCCAATAAAACAACTTTTTTTTTCTAACTACAAATTGAATAGCAGTGATAAAAAAAAATTCAAATTGTCTCAGTAGGGTTCTGGTTTAGGGTTTCTTTTCGTTGGCTTTAATAAGATTTAAAAAAAATTTTCATTCATATTTTACAATAAGCTAACGTGTCCTTTGATCACAGGATAAAGGAAAGTGATGACATGGCACAAATTAGCAGTCTGTCTTCCAAAAATCTTTGCAGAGAATTTTGGCAAGCAGTAAATAGAGGGGTAATCTTGACTAACTGGAAAAAAATGGTTTTCACCATTATAAAATGGTTTTATAATGGTTTTCACCATTTTATAATGGTGAAAACATTTCAGTGACTGAGAGAATGCTTAAACCAGAGGAGAAGGATGTGCTAATGTGAGAGTGAAGAAAAGTAGCATAAAATATGTGAGAGGCTTATGTAGAGTGAATGATTGAATGGTCACTTGGAAAAATTGTTTGTTCTGGTCATTAAAAATGTTCTTCCAGTATGCACATACACCCACAGCTTCCCATTCCCTCACCCTGGATGCCAATAAAATTCGGTTGTTTCTGTCTCAAAGGGAAGGAGAGGAGGGAAGAAGGCGAGGGGGAAGGAGAAGTGATCTTCAGTGCCACTGAGTTAAGTGGAGGAGGAGCAGTGGTGAAAACATAAAGCTGTGCTAGTTCAGGCGTGCCACAAAGGGGAGAATTAACCCAGACACAGCTCTTGGCGTGATGAGCAGGGGAATGTGAGAGGGAAGGCACACCTAGAACTGCACCCTGTTTCTTTAGAAGGTACAGCAGAAAGTGAAACACAAGCCAGATGAGCTCCTCTGCTGTGTCACTTCATTGGCTTCAGATTGGATTCACTTAAGGAATAAAATCAAAATCGTGTTCCAAAACCAATTTGGGATTTTTTTTTTGATTATGTAAAATGTATACTGTAGTTTGCATGGCAGTATTGCTTCTTTTACAGCCTGTTAATCAACTTAAATGATTTGAATTTTAAGCTTCTATAAAGTCATACAATGAAAGTTATGGCATTTTAAACTGATTATTTTAAGTCTTAGAACCAGAATGTAAATGCACTGTTCTAGTGCTTTAATGAAGACCTTGTCAGTTTAGTATGCAAAAGTGTACCTGTGAAATATTAGTTTCTTAAAAGTAAATTTGTCAGCAGTTGTGACTAGCAAGTCAGCCCATTGTTTTCATCAACAGATAATAATATTTCATAGCTTTCATAAAACAGTTCTAATTGAGCTGGATGAAACTTACTTTTAAAAAAAAAAAAGTGAGCATTTAATTAAATTAATTCTTCCTAAACACTGTTCAACTTAAATCCAGTTTAAAAAATTAATCTAGAACATCATTCACGCCTCTGAAGTGATGTGCAAGCTGGCTGTTTGAGTAGATTGGAGTCTTGTAATGGTAAATAGGTACCTGTATTGTGGCAGCAAATTTAATGTTGAACACCATATTTAGTTGTGTGTTGGCAACTACTGACAATTAGAATTTTCTTGGAATATAAGAAATAAAAACAGTGAAGAACTTCACATGAAACTTTAATTCTAGGTTTGAATTAACTTTGGTTTCTCCATGTTGCAAGGAAGTTTAACAAGTCTGTTACTTTCACAAGTTTCTCTTGTTGGATACAAACTGCTCATTGGTACATTTAAAAACCCTTCTAAACACACCTTCTGTCTCTGTGTGTCATTCACTTCCAGGATGTTCTGAAGAACAAATATTAAGAAATATAAAGGAAAGGCTTAGTTTTCATTGTGGAATTCTTGCATTTGCTAGTGTGCCTTGGTTTATTATGTTTGATCACCTATGTGTTGTGGACAAATGTATTTTTGTAAATCACAGACTATTTGTGATCATTATCTGAAAGGCTGATGAAATTTTGCTAAAATTATCTTAAATGTCACCTGTAAGAAAAGTTATTTTTAAAAAGTCATAGTTTCCATACAGTATCTTAAAATAAATCTTATCTTGTCTAGTCTCAAATAACAACTGCTCAGGAAACGGGGGTTTTTTTCCTGGTATTGGTGGAGGCTCCTATCTTCTGGTTCTCAGCTTATGCTAAAATCTCAACCAATCCTCTTGCCTCAAGCAGAAGAGACAAGCCAGAGTGTTTTGCTGTGGCAGGAATAGAAGAGTCAAGGTCATGTGCTAGCAGAAACTCCCTTTCCTCTCTGAATACTACAGAGGGGTAACTTTGACATAAGATGTTCTCACAATCTGAGTCCTTGACACTATTCTCTCATGGAGGGGAAGCCAGTGTGCACTGTCAGTAAATGAATTTCAGGAATACAGCCATAGAGGGTTGTGCATTGATATTTTCCTCACGAACTGAGAGCGTGCATTTGTAGGTTAAGTAATTCTGCAGCTCAGCTGTTGTTTACAGCTGGGGAGCTATGTATAACTAGTACAGCCAGATCACTCCTAGGGAGTAATACATATTTAAAACAAATGTATGCCATTAGGTTAGCATAATAGTCTTTCTTCAACCCTTTAACTTACCTTCTTTATTTATAAAAATGCTATGAGGTGAACTGTTGCAGTGTACACAGTGCAAATCTTTGGCCTGTTTTCTAAATGCAGAGACTGTTGTTTGGCTGCCCCTCTAAATACATGTTTTTATGATCTGTATTTGTGTATTGATTTATAGGTTTCTTTATTCAGATGAAGTTCAAATTGGTCCAGAAACAGTCATGACTACTTTATACACTGCTAAAAAGTATGCAGTCCCTGCCCTGGAAGCACATTGTGTGGATTTCCTAACAAAGCATCTCCGAGCAGATAATGCCTTTATGCTGCTTACTCAAGTAGGTAAATTTAAGCTTAGTTTTGATTTACTAGGAAAATTGATAATTGGAGGGAAATGACTAATTCTCCTTAATTATGTACTCCTTTGAGATTTTAAGTGCTCTTCCAGGTATAAACACAAAGAGTACTTAGACAAATCAACCTATTTTAATTTATGTCTATACTAGAGTAAAAATGTTTGCATTTTAAGATTAGCAGTTTGTCAGCTTTGTGCTTAAGATGCATTTCTTTCTCTTTTCAGGCTCGTTTGTTTGATGAACCTCAGCTTGCTAGCCTTTGTCTTGACACAATAGACAAAAGCACTATGGATGCCATAAGTGCAGAAGGCTTTACAGATATCGACATAGGTAAGTCACTCTGTGTCCCCTAAGCCTGAAATTACAGTAATCCAGGGTAGTTCCTTCCCCCATCTGAGAATGCAGAGTCCTGAGCACTTCTTCCCTCCTTGGCTGTCCACCCCTGCAGTGCTTTCCTTGGAGCTTCACTCCTGAGCTGGGTTCCACTGCATTGTGTCCCCGTTTGAGTAGTGGTGGTGTCCCAGGGCTCCCACTCTGGTGACACCACACTTTACATTAAAGCCAAAGCTTTCACTTGCTGAGGGTTGTGCCTCACCCCTGAGGCATCCACACCTGCTTTTCACGTGCAACAGGAGTCACACTGGTCTGCTGCCACGTGGTACTTACCTATTCAAAGTTGCACGGATCAGGTACAATTAATGAAACCTGCTTTAAAAAATGAGTACATAAACTGCTAGTTTCTCTGTTTCATCTTCTGTCAGTTAGCAGTTGTAAATTTGCTTACTCAGTTTCATTGCTGCTATATGTATCTAAGGTTTTACTCCAATTCAGCTAGATTGTGGGAAAAATTCATACTGAAGGAAGGTGTTTCACTGCTTAAAGTAATTGTAAAGTCATTGTTAACTCATGTTCAGTGGGATTTGTACCCAGACTGTGAGTGATCTATAGTCTTGGTAAGTCTCAATCTGTTTTGACTTTTTAAGATGCTATTTTCTATAACTGCAAACATGCCTTACTTAAATTCAAGGCAGATAAAAATTCCCAAAGACAGAAGATTCAGAACATAAAAACCCATTTATTTTTTGGACTTGTATTCTATGATAATTTGTGCACACCTGTTATTCAAAGAAGGCCAGAAGGAGTAATGAATACAGGATAAGTTGCTTTTGTAGAACACGTACCTTGCTTCAGATCTTGTGTTTCACCTTCAGGCTTTATGGATGGCAAATATGTCAATGCTTCAGATCACTTTCATGTACCTTTAACCTGGTTTTGTGTGCACCACTGCTGCTTGTGGCTATAGTTGATCCAGATGGGCAGCTGGCTGCCCAGATGAAAGTATGACTGTCATTATGAGTAACTTGGTTTTTTAGTAGTGTGCATTCACTGCTTGGCCACTTCCAGTTTTGATCTTGCCCTAGCGATGGAAATTCTTCAGGATATTAGTTATCACTGCAGAGGTTAGTTACACTCTGAGGAATCAAGAAGAAAGTTCATATCCTGTCTTCATAGCAGGAAAATTAATTTTTAGTTTGAAGTCTATGTGTCATTGAGAGATTACTCTTTATGTAAGATAAATTATGTGTAATATATACACACATATATAATAATAAGACAAAACTAGTAGTCTTATTATGAATGTTCTTAGTGTGTACTTAGTATTTTAAGCTTATATAATGTAGGACTGTTACTGGCTTGGATGAAAACTGATTTAAAGCTGCTAACTTTTTTTCTGTAGATACATTATGTGCAGTTCTAGAAAGGGACACTCTCAGTATTCGAGAAAGTAGGCTCTTTGGAGCTGTTGTTCGCTGGGCAGAAGCAGAATGTCAAAGACAACAACTGCCTGTGACATTCGGGAACAAACAAAAAGTCCTTGGAAGAGCTCTTTCCTTAATCCGCTTTCCATTAATGACTATTGAAGAGTTTGCAGCAGGTGAGTTTGGAGTTCTTTGTCTTACTGTTAGACCATCCTTCAGTGCTGCTTAACTGTGTCTAGATACTTAACACTCAATTCTGTTATTATATTGTGCTAGTAAGAGTTGTGATGCACGAATAAAAGCAAAACATTCTGCAGATTATGCTCTGGCCATTGGCAAATATTATTGTTGTCTTCAGTTTGTGAATATGTGTGGCTTGAATACAACACCTGGAGTAATCCTTCAAATCATCTTAGAGGTTTTGTGTTTTCACAGGCCCTGCTCAATCTGGAATCTTGTCGGATCGGGAAGTAGTAAATCTCTTTCTGCACTTTACTGTCAATCCCAAACCTAAAGTAGATTATATTGACCGACCAAGGTGTTGCCTGAGAGGAAAAGAATGCAGCATTAACAGGTTCCAGCAGGTGGAGAGTCGCTGGGGCTACAGTGGAACAAGCGACCGGATTAGGTAGGACTTCGGAAACTGTTTGGAGGAGGGACAGAAATGTGTGGGAAGACAGGGAACAAATCATTTAACTTTGACTTTTTGGTATAAGATACCGTTGCAAACATGCTGGCTGTGTTGCACAGGTTTGATCTTTTCCTTTTTCTTGATTAACTTAGGCTATTACACACATAAAATACAAACTAGCAAAGAATGAGATTTGGGAGGATTGGGTGCATTCTAGAATGATTGGGTGTTGTCTGTATATTCCTTTTTGAAATACCAAGTCTTGATCTGTTTTTGTTTTGGAGATACTGAAAAGAATCTGGTTATGTTTTGTTTAGTAATACTGATTATCTTGAGGAATTAGCAAAGCTTTAACCTATAAAGCTGACAAAGCATTTTTCTTAGTATTGAAATCTAAATAAAAATGCTATTTTAAAAAAAATGCAATGCCATTTTCAGTTTACTTCCCTGCTCTTTAGTGGGAGTCTTTTTTCTACTTGACATAAGGTAACACACTCACCACAGTTGTTTGAATTCCTTTCTTGGCTTGTGTCTTACCAGGTTCACAGTTAACAGAAGAATTTCCATAGTGGGATTTGGATTATATGGATCTATTCATGGACCCACAGACTATCAAGTTAATATACAGGTACAGTATATTATGTTTACATAGGCTTGTACAGGAACTACACTTGTGGCACTTGCAAAAGGTTTGGTCTATATTTGGGAGGGAGCAATTGATAGACCAGGAGTCTAAGTTGTTTTTTGTCACAAGTGGGCATAAGTGGGTGACTAGGCAAAAGGAAGAACACTATGAATCTCTGCTCCCTTTCTCCTGTATTCTCCTGTCCTTCAATCATTTTCAGTGTAGATGTTTCCAAATATCCAGCTTTTTTCCCCCTTTCTCAAGCCTTTCCTAATAGGAGAGATGTACTGATACTGTACTTGTTTATGTTATGTCCTTCAGTAGCCTGCATGCCTCTTATAAGCATTTGATTTTCCTGATTGTTCCTTTTAGTTTCTTTTGAACAAGCTTTCTCATTTTCCTCTTTTTGAAATTTAGCACAGCTGTGGGGGATTTGCTTTTGTCGTTCCTGTGGGGGTGTTGACTCTAAGTATATTATGGACACTATTACATAGTGTTTCCATTATGAAATTTTGCATCTGATCCTGCTCATCACTCAGTACCAAATGAAGGGTTGCATTTCTTCCTACAGAGCAATTGGTTAGCAGGCTCACGAAGTGGCCAGTGATAGCATCTAAAAATGTCCCCCCTGCTGTGTGTCCTGATGTGACCCTTGCCCGGTCCCAGCGGGTAATTGAAGACACCACTAAAATTGTATTTCCTGCTCCTGTAGCCTGTTAGATCCCTTAGCATGTTGTGGTCAGGATTGTCTTCTAGTAGTATTGATCCAGCACTATGTATTTTTTTTCCTTTTTAAGTGTGGAATTTCAGTCTATTTGAATTCTTTTTCTTGTAGAGATTAGTTTTGTTTCGATTCTAAGCTTTATAACAAGGTATTAGCATTCCATGACTGGCACAGTTTTACCCTGTGCTGTGTATTTCATAACCTGGTACTATCATGTCACATTGATTTATTAGGTGCATGAGAAATTTTGTGAAATAAATAGTCTGTGACTTCATATAGAGGCAGAAATTCTATTGTCCCAATCTTTCTACACTTCTAGCATGTGCTGGAATTGCTGTTTCAGTTCCTTAGTGGATATTCTATTTAAATGACAATTTGTCTTCTGCTTCCTATTTGATGATTATTATTATCTGAATACTCTGTACTTAAGGATTTCTGTCCCCTAAGGAAAAAATGTTGTGCCTTTCCTCTTAAAGATGTTCCAGACAGAATGTATCTGGAATGAGGTTTTGAAGGAATTTGTCTTTTCCACATTCCTCACTTTAAAAGCTCACTTGCAAATTCCTCTATTTGAAGTGCCTTCAGTTTGGTTTTGTCAAACTATACATCCATGTAAATGAGTAGCATAGTGCACTAGACAGATCTTTAGAACAAAAGAGTTGATCTCGGGAACCTCACAGCTATACTAAACATACCTGGGGATTTTTACTTCACATAAACCCTGTTTTTAACCTCTCAGCTGAATTCCTGTTAGCAGATGCAAGCATTCAGTGTGTTCCCTCAGGATGTTTGCTGGATTTAACCTGAAAAGAATTCAGATTTTTTCAGAGCAAACCAATGAATATTAAGTGGGAATGATCAGAAGATTCACTTGAAAAAGATCTTCCTGATTAAAACTGAAAGACTAAATAAACCTTTATGGTTCATATTAAGGCCATCCATCTTATATAGGTTGCCTTTATCCTGGAAGTGTCCCTACTAAGTGATGAATGTGAAACTTTCTTGTCACAATCTTTTCAGATAGTTATTTAAGTCTTGTGCCTGTAGCTTTGTTCTTGGCTCTGCATCAGTAGTAGGAGAGCTTCGGAGAGTTAAACATTTAGAACTCATCATAAAGTAGTGATAATGTATCCTGCAAATACATCTTTTATGTGAAAAGGGCTTAGGACTTCAGCATTATAATTGTTAGTATTTCTGTTGATTGTGGCTGGGGAAAAAACTAGAGTACATTTTGCCTAGAATAAAGCTTCATCTCCTGCATGGGTAATACTAAAAATTATATGGCAAGTTAATAAGAAACTATTAAGACTGATAAGATTCTTCTTAGTGCAGCAATCACGAGAAGAGCTCTGCTCTAAAGCTCTGATATCCAACTTCTGCAAGAGGCATTGGGCAGCATGGACCAGGCTTGCAATCCAAAATGGGAAGGGAGGTATCTGCTATTACTACATTGGAACTAGTGATTCCTATTCGCCACTAAAATTGAAGGCAAAATAAATTTGGTGTAGTCTGAGTGTAATTTTTATACTGAATCCAGATTAGAAATAAATTGTGTAAAACATAACAGCACAAGTTCTTGTTTTCTATTATGAAGGTGTCATTGAATGCAGACATTATCTGTAAAAACTTGTTTTCTAAAGTAGCCACAGCCAGCAAATGAGCTTCCCTCATGTGGGCTATGTAGGTGTACAGAGATCAGCAAACCTAAGCACAGGGTTAGATGTTGTATTTGAAGGTCAGAAGCTGAAGGTCTAAGAGCTGTTCTTCATCTCCCAAGCACAGACTTTAACCTGGCTGGAGCAGTGCCCGCAGCCCGTGTAAAGCCCGCGAGCCGTCGTTCCGAGCTGCTGCGTCAGCTCCAGCGCTATCAGGAAATCACAGCTCCTTTCCAGCTGAGATTGC
>VZTH01019022.1:341095-364832 GCA_013397815.1 Aleadryas rufinucha
GGGTGCGGGCGGCGCCGGTGCTGGGCGGCAGGGCCATGCCCGGGAAGGTGCGGGCAGGGCCAGGAGAGGGAAGGGGGGCAGGGGGGAGTGGCGCCCGCGGTGACCGCGCTTGTTGCTCTGTTTCAGGGAAAAGCAGCCGCCAAGGGCCCCGCGGAGCCGGGCGCCGCCGCGGGCCCGGTGGTGGCGGCGGGCGGCGGCTCCGTGAGGGGGGCGGTGCGCGCCAAGCCAGGTGCCCGCTGCAGCGCTGTCACAGGTGGGTCTGTGGGCCGGGGCACCCGGAGGAACAGGGACGGAGGGAGGGAACGCACAAAATCCCACCCAAGAACTAAAGCGAGTGGTTCGGTTCTGGGAGTAGCTCGTTCGCGTCCCCCCTGTGCAGCGCTGGGTGGCGCGGTGAGCACGGGGTGAATCCTGATCCTAAACCCTTCAGTGTGGCATCGTTTAGTGGTTTAGTGCAGGCTGTTTGTCGCCCAAGAGTCTGTGAGGTTTCATTAGAGCCATAAAAGTTCCATCTAATAAACAGTGTTCTCTCTCTACAGCCCTGGCTTGCTCCTGCACGCATTGGGACTGCTTTCACAGCCCGCGTGTGTGAGACCCAGGGGCTGTGGCAGTGTCAGGGCTCCGCTGGTGACGCAGGGAACTCACTGACACTGTAACTCTCTGAGCAGGCTGATTTAACAAGCGGCTTTTGGGGGGATAACCTGATTTGAGTCGTGTTATGTGGTGCCGAGCAGGGCCACACCTGCACCAGAATGGGCCGTGAGAAGAGCTCAGAGCGGTGCCCCCGTGGTGAGAAGGCTGGTAATTCATGACTGCACTCTGCTACGGCATGGAGGCTTCGCTGCTTGTAGTGTCAGGAGTTTATATTTGATTGTACTGGCCAACAGTCGAGGGAATTTATGAAATACGAAAATGTCATCACCTGCTAATCTATACATTTACTTGGTTTCAAATTAAAGTGCTTTTGAAAGCATAAGCATTCATTTTTAGGGAACAATGACTAGCTGTTTTGAATATTTTGAGCATAAACTCAAACTGTTTGTTACAGATGTGACGGCTGAGGCAGTAGGTGTAGCTATTGCTGCACCTCCCTCGGAAGGGGAGGCAAACGCAGAGCTGTGTCGCTACCTCTCTAAGGTGCTTGAAGTGAAGAAGAGTGACGTCGTTTTAGAGAAGGTACTTCCTTTTCTTCCTTTCAGTTTTGCCCTACTGCTATTGAAATTCAAGATTTTGAAACTTGCACATTGAGTACAGAGAGCTCCAAATTCAGCCTGAAAGACACTCTATAAAGTTTAGTTGAGTTAATGGAATGATTCATTGAGAACAAACGGTGTAGGAAGAACTATGGCTGATCTTGACATCTTTTAATCAAAAGAGTTATCATGATAATGTTTTGCAAATCTCTGTAACTCATGTTTTCTGTGTTCTTCAAAGATTCTTTTGTTTTCAGGTCAAATGAGTTCACAAAATCTGTGTCTTGCAGAGAATGTGTATTTTATTTATAACTTTTCACTTTTTACAAAAAAAAATTTCTATATTTGAGTTAAAAGGTTCTGACATTTAACTGTCAAACATAAGCAAGAGCATATGTAAGCACTTGGGTTGTAGCTGGGCCTCAGGAGTTCCTCTGTATTAGAATTTACATGTCTTTACTTTGGCGAGTGGAAACTCTTTGTTTTATTCATTGCACTGAATAAATAATTTGCTTTATTAATTCATTGTACTTGAAGTCAGCCTTTCCAGCCATTTCCATTTATAGTTTGTGAGCTTCAGAGCACAATGAAAAATGGTGCTTTTTGTTTTTATCTGTTGGTTTAATGGAGTAGTTGTAGAAGTCTTTTTAAAGAGTAGTGGTAAATGGTAAGATGATCAAGTAATTGAGCACTGTGTTGTGAAAAGGTAGGGATGAACAGATTTGAGTCTTGTTTTTCCTGAATTGTGGGCAAACTGCTTGATTTGTTTATCAACATTTTATAAATAGCACTGTTTTCTTAACTAAAAGGGTGATTCTCTGAAAGATGGGCTTTTTCTGTGTTTGTCTGAACCAGGGGGGTAAATCACGTGACAAAGTGGTGAAGATTTTGGTATCAACGACACCAGATGAGGTTTTAGAAAAACTGAAGAAAGAAGCTTCCAGTTGACCTAAAACAAGAGCAGGAAATGGAACAATTCATCTTGGTATATGGACTGATATTCTTTCTTACTTTATGTAGTGCTGTTGAGAATGTGACTAATGACTACAGAAACATTCTTCTTCCCCCCTTGTTAATATAGCTGCTGTATAGTTGAAGTTTTTCTGTAGGTTTGGTTAGAAAACTGAGACTCTGTATCTGCTTCTGTCACTACAGACTTCCTTCTGCTCTGGAGAGTTTCCTATGGGTAAGAGTTGTCCTCTTTCCTGATCCCTAAACAAATGGTGTAGGAAACGCTTTTCATAGTGGAGCAAACATTGGTTAACAAAGTGAGAGGCTTGGAGTGTCAGCCTTCCATGTGAAAAGTGGTACAAAAGGACACATCTGGATGGCAGAGACATAAAGGAGACCGTTCTTTCTGATACCTTCCAGCAGGTACTGTGTGAAGCTTTTCACTGTGGGCACTTACAGACATCTAAAATAAATGTATTTGAAGCCAATGTGCTGTTGCTGATCACAGAGACAAGCTAAAAGTAGAATCACCTGAGCAACTGAAAGAAAACCAGAAGTTTTCAGTATGAAAACCCAGTGCAGAACCCAGTAATTGCACACCTGGGGTCACTCTGTCATAGTCTGTAAATAGTTTCCTTTAAAGTAGAAATATGGTCATGTATATCTGTGCCAATTGTGTGTCACCTGTAATGACTGTTTTTAATAAAAGGGGCAAAAAGTATTATCAGATTTTGGTTTGTGTTTATATTTTTAACAAAGAAAGAAGTTGTTTCCTAGAAGTCACTTAATGGAATGCTACTCTTAAACAGCCTTGTGCTACAGTCTTTCCTTGGTCTAAAAATGAGTAGTAGTGCAACCCCTAGAGAGCTGAGCAGAGTCATTTGTGGAACAGAACAAGAAATCTGAAACAGAATGGGCAACCATACTCCAGTTTCAGGGCTGATGAGAAGAAGGCTGAACTTCTCTCTTTGTCATGCTTCAGAGGTCAGAGTAAGATTTAACTGGCATTTCCCAAAAAAATGTGTGTGATATCACACTTTTCTGGTAGGAGCTTGTTTTTGCCTCTGCGTCACTGCTGATGTTTGAAATTGTCCTGTATTTGTCCTATGGTTCTCATGTTAAAAAGAATGTAGTGGCTAAAGGAAAAAAGATAAGCTATTCTGAAGGTTTGCTTAAAGTTTGTCATACATTCTCCCAGAAAACAAAGTTATGAATGCATAAGTATTTATGCAGATGCATTACCAGACTGATGCAGTACAGGCTTCATCACTCATAATTTAGCTTTTTCATGGGCAAAAATTTTTTGCTTTAGGGAATTCTTTCAGTTTCCTGTTATCCTAAGTATTGCAACGGTTGCTTTTGGAGTTAGAGAACTGGTGTTTGCCAAGATGACAGCTCCTTCAAGGTGACTCATTTTAAAGATGTTGTGAAAAATGTTACTTTCTGAAGAAATAAGTCTAAATTCTGACTTCTGTTTGTTTAATGGTCTGCACCTCAGCCCTTTATTTTCTCAGGCATTTGGGCAGCCATACATTGCCTCAGTCCTCTTTCCTTACTTGTCTTTTCAGTGTGCACAGGCTGATTTTGTTTCAGTGTTCCATCAGTTTTGGTTCACCCCTCCCCTGCTGTTGGATCTGCTCTTGCCCAGCAGAGGGGTACCGTGTCTCACAGAAAAATTAAGGCAAAGCAAATCAAGACAGTGTTAGTTGTTTGTTGTTGGGGGTTTTTCTCTTATTTCCTAAATTTCTTCTTATCATGAGTAGAAAACAGCAATAAAAAGACTGAGGAATTCTGTATTTATAAATTACATTTGGAATTGGATGCTGCAACAGCCATTACAAAGTTTTCTTTGAAATTGAAGTAATGTAATGTATTACGCTTTCCGCAGACTTCAGACACAGACTGAGGGAGGAGCTGTGTGGACGGATACAGTCTCTGAAGTGCATTGATCTTCAGTGATGATTATCTACAATAGCCAGTTTAGGTTTTCAGTGCCCTCTCTGTCTTGTCAACACGTTCTGCCTAGGCTTTGCTGGCTTCTGCCTTGTCTTCTTCACCTTTCCTAAACACCTTCAACTGACATTCTGCATCTGTTCTTCCTAATCAAAGAAAGTAACTTGAATTCTAATAGTGTGGCAAATAAAGCCTTTACGTGCTGGGAATGTACAATTTATTTAATATGAGTAACCAAAATTATTTGAGAATGGTAGTATAAGTAACACTATGGTGTTGCCATATAGAATCATAGAATTATATCTGATATCTGACAACCTCTTATGTCAATGGTTTTTGTGCTGTCTTCCAATTATATCCCTAATATTTTGGTCGTGGATTTATGTAACCTGGTGAAATGCCTGGGAGGCAGGAACTGCTGGCCCATTGTGTATCAAAAGAGATGTAGAGAAGGGTTAAACAACTTGTGTGACCAAACAATGCCAAAACTGATTTAGGCCTAGCTCCTACAAATCTTGCATTGAAATCCTAACCTGTCAACTGTCTCTCCGTGAACACAGTAAAAGAAAAAATTGTGGTAGCAAATATCCCTTATTCCAGCAGAGTATGTTTTTAATAGGAGCAGAGTTTTGTGATATTGTAAGAAACTTCTTTCAAGAATTTCAAAACACTTTACAAATCCCTGCTCAAAATAAATTCTTATTCCTGGACCAATTTAAACACATTGTGGTGCCAGTTGCTGCATGACTTTTACTTGTTGGTACCTGCTTTATCCATGTGCATTAAGCTACATGATTACTCAGCTATTGAAGTCAAACACTGTCCTCTTTCCCTAATGCATGGTCTGACCAGTTTCAGTAAAATCTGGCTAATGGTGATTTAATATCTTACTGCTTGCAGACCTGGGCAGTCAGTGCAATTTTAAGTATAATTAAGTTATTTAAACATTAGCAAAATATAAGTTATCTGAATAAATTCTATGCCAGTCTTATGGCATAGAAGGGTCTTAGTCTTTCATCCACTCAGTTACATTTATTTTCTAAAATCCAGCTTTGAAAGTAGGTTTCATTGTAGTAGTGTAATATGCTAATTAAGGATATTTAATTATACCCTCTGAAACTGGCCTCTTTGCTCTTTTTCTTTCAATCTACTCCATTTATCATCTGCAGCACATTCCTATCTCTCCTTTTAGTCCCAGGTGTTTCTAAATCCTCGTTTCTCCAGGTATCATCAGTCTAAATAATCCTGGATAATTGACAACTTTGTCAATAACTGGCAGCAGCAATTTAGCAGAAAGCACAGTTTAATATCTTCCTGCTTCCAGCTTCCAGGAAGATAGATACACCTGATCTTCCTGCTCAGTTCTTCACATCTCATTCTTGTTTCCCCTCCCATAATGTTTATTTGCATGTGTAAAACTTGAACCAGCTGAGTTTTAAGAATTTTTTCTTCATTACTTCTACCTACTGTATGTTTAAATGTATGTTTACTGTATGTTTAAAAACTCTTATTAATGTTTTCAGTCTTTATCTTGGGAGGATGATTCACTGCCATATTGACTGGTTTAAAAATGAGCTCCCCTGTCTCCTCTGGGGAACACAAGTGCTTTATCCTCCTGTAAAACCTGCCCTGCTTGTTACTCTCTAGGAAGAGGCTGCACTTGAGGCAAAGTGCTCTTAATAAAGCTGAGGCACAATAAACAGTCAAAAAGCTGCTGAAGAAATGAAATGCTTGCCTGAAAGGAGGAGTCTGGTACTTCTCTGAGATACTGGGAATTCATTTCTTTCTGGTCCCTTATATATTGGCTTCCCAAGTAAGTGTTACTGAGCTGTGGTAAATTTTCTGCTGCATTTATTTGTTCTTTCAAGAGCTGGGGAAGTTAGAGTGATGAAGTATCCACCGTGCCATCTTACTACAGCCTGAGGGTAAATTTTTGGAATATTGTTTAAATAACATTCTGAGTTTCCAACTCTGAAGTATGGCAGGTGAAAAGGGAAATATATTGAGTATCAGTTCAGCAGTTGGTCACTATAGAAACATGCTGTAAAGAGAGCAGTTAGCCACGGACCCAAGGAGAAAAGAACAACAGAGGGTCAAAGCCTCATTTCATGCTGCTCAGATAAAGCAGTTGTCTGCCTTAAGAGAATAGCTGGGGTTGCAAACTGTAATTCTGGGGTGATTGTCATTAAGTTGGTTTTTTTTCTAATACCTGGTAGGTGAGCAGTGCACGTGGGAAGGGCTGCAGCAGTGCTGTTGCTTTTGGCCAGCTTTTGTTGCTGTAGTGCTTTGCAAGCAAGGATGCACTGAGGCATAATTTATAGCAAATTTCAAAGCTCTCAACATGTGTTAGGACATACTTTGTGCCCAGCTGTCTGACAGGGGCATTGCCAAGTTGAATTTTATAAAACAAGCTATTTGTGTGGAACCATTTTTTTCCCACCAGTGCTACTTTCCATAGCTTGTCTTAAATCTACGAAGTTTTTTGCTTCCTTTCTGATGTTCAAAAGGTCTGTGGGGTTACCTTTGATGGAGGTATCAGCACACATGCTCAGCCCCAGCAGCCACCTTCCTACCACATCTCTTGCTGCCTCTCACCTTCATTGCTGCTGCTGCTCTTCCAGGTGAGTGCCCTCCAGCAGGACCAGGCTCTCTGGGCTTGTTCTGCTCTTTATTTGTCACATCAGCATTGTTGCTGGCGCTTATCTCCGTAGATGCCACTGCATTTCTTTTCCTGTTTTTTGGGCCTGACAGCCCTTAGAGATGCATTCATTGTGGAAGGAGGGAAAAGACCTTGTGATACAATCTTTGCAATCAGAGGGCAAACCTGTCCCTTGCAGTGAGGCCCTATGGCAGCTCTTTGTAGCCTCCTGGCATTTGCCCTTTAATGAAATGTCTCCTTTTGTCTCCAGCAAATCTGACAGCAATCAGCCTGCACATATGTGAGGTCATGTTCCTGCTAGGAGGAAAGATTGCTGGTAGCTACTCAGATCCACTTCTGAACAGACAATTTTGTTCAGTTTCTTAACTGCCTTTTTACAATGGAAGTGCAAACTGTTACTAATAAACCTGATAGGTTTATGGGTTTTGAGGAGATTTTTCCTTTTTGTTCGAAAAACCTGATTAAGCTCATCACTGACTGAATATAAATGCTAATACATTGAGGGAACCAGCCAGGCAAATTGCACTTGGCTAATTTTACTTAATGAGAATGTCTGATTCTGTTCAGTCACTTCCTCGCTGAGTTCAGCTGCTAGAGCAGACCCAGGAGCTTTTTGTTAAATATTTTTAAAAGATGATCAGCTTAGAATGATGTTCTCAAAGTCTATGACTTCTGTTTGCTGTGATTGCTGTCACATATCAGATAGAATAAATTTTTTTATTTAATACCATGCCAGGCAATATTTCTGGCAGAAGAAAAATGTGAAAATAGAACATCTGAAAACATTAATTTGACAACAGCTGTTGTTAAATTGTGGATGCAAGGCAATGTCTGTCTTTCAGTAGTCAAGTACCTGTGTGGGTAAAAGCAGAGAAGGTATAAGATATAATTAAATACTACTTTCAGTAGTCTGAAAAGTGTATAAATCCTAAATATGCAAAAACAAGTAAAGTGAGCCTGTCAGAGGAGGTGTTGATAAACACTTTAAGTACTTAAAGACAAAAAGAATGTGTAATACCAGAGCTTGCCATAAGCTGTTCTGCCAGCTTTATGGGGCTGCCCTTGTAAATCTGAATTTGAAAGTATTTTTGTTCACTGATCTTGCTGTAAGGTAGGCCTCCACAGGAAACCTTTGGTTTCTCAGCTGCATATAATTCCTGCTCACTTCAGTGAACCGACTTGGTCTTTTTACCTGGGGAGGAATTTAGAGCAGTGCTCCAGGTTTTACACACTTGGACTGCCAAACTTAAATAAGCAATTCCTGTTAGCTCATTTTCAGGTCTTAGCTATTTTCAGGCTGGGTTTTAGGCTTTGCCCTGTGATTATCCAATGTTGCCTTGTTGAGACTCTCTGAAGAAACAGACCTTGTTTGTTTGATTCCTGGGTTTGCATAATAGGTTAACTCCCTAAATCAAAAAATAAAGAAAATAAAACATGAGGGGGAGGAACAGAATAATTTTGTTAATCAAAGGTTAATTTTTTTGGGCTAGGAGCAATTTTGCTTGGCTTCTGGGTTTTGCAGGCTTGTTCTGCATGTCCTTCTAAACCCTGCTGGGAAGGCAGATACACAGAGTAGAGGGTGTAATAGACTCTAGATGTTTATAGCACCTCCTCTGCTGTTTAGCACTCAAGTCAGAATGGGGAAAAAAACCTGTCAGGTTTTCAAAGACTGTAAATCTAATAATTTGCAATATAAGTTTCACAGTTATTTCTTACTGGCAATCTGTGAATCTAGGTGGAAAAAGGAGATTACCTCTGGCCCTCTAAGTGTGACTCCTGAGTCCTGCCAATCTGAAATTTTCAAACAGGAAAGATTCATCTTCTGGAATGATAGGTTCATGTGAGGGCCACTGATGTGCAATATAAGAAGAGCATCTGTTGATATGGTTGTTGTTGAGAGCTGTGTGGGTTAAAATACAAATTCAGATGAAAAAGTTGGTGAACTGCTCCTAAGTAGTTCATCTATTCTGCCTTCCCACCTTATTTAAGTAAATTGATTCTACAAAGGCAGCTGCATCTTGCCAATATTTTTTTGCGTTGGTGGCTGAACTCTTACCGCTCACAGCAAGGCAGGGCTAACACTTTGTAATTGCTGTGAGAGGCTGGCACACCTCCAGGGAAGGCCAACTGCAGCTCTTGGGTCTTGTCTTTTCTGCAGAGCTTTGTCCAAAGTGTTGTGAGATCTCCCACAGGTTCGCCTGACGCTGAACTGGCAGCCCTGGGAGCGCAGCCTCCAGCCTTTTGCACCGGGAGGAGCTGCTGCCAGAAATGCTCAGTCGGGCTAGAGGATATGGTGAGCTGCCTCTGCAGGGGAAGAGAGCTCTGGACTGTATTAAAAAGTGTTTCAAAATATGAGACACGGTCGTCTGTGTCAGAAAAGGATGTGTTAAGATGCTAATTAAAGATGAATTTGAACTTGGAGAAATTCATGCCCATCATTGGCACCTTTGATCTCTGAATTTCAGACCTAGCCCCTCTGCTCTGTGGATTGTCACTGTTGGAAAAAGTGCAAATAGCAAAAGAGGATGACACTTCACGGTTTAAGTGAAATCACTTGAGAATGGTTAAATCAGTTTTTCTGATTAACTGACTCACTTGATAGTGTAGTGTGTGAGAGAGTGAATCAAACACTTAATTTCCCTTTGCTCTGCTGTCTGTGAACAGCATCAAGCAGAAGAGACACCCATCTGTCTGCCTTCCAGATTATGTGCTTTCTCCACAAAGGAGCCTTTGGTCTACTGCTACATGCTCGTTCAGTTTTAGAGGATAAATACAGCCCACAGTTTCAGAGGATAAATAAATCTGTGACTTCTTAGTTGCAACAAAAAAGTGTGACTGGAGGCAGGTTTGGCAGCAGAGAATAAGCTCTCAAGACTGTCGCGAACGTTGGATTGGCAGCAGAGGAGATAACTCTATTTAAGGGTTTCAGAGAAGAACTTGTCCTAAACAATAAGGTTTGAGCCAATTGTAGGGAGTAGGACTGCTGATTATCCTATATGCCTTATATTATGTGTCCATTTTCATGAAGGACAGAAACTTTTCAAAAGAAAAATGTCAGACTTCTAAAGTAAGAGAATAAGAGCATATAAACAAGGTGTAGAAACCTCTGGGTTTTGCCCCTTTCCTCTAGTCTTTTCTGTTTATAATAACCTACAAATTCTCATTCTAGATTAGGTGGGGGTTCTCAGAGATGCATATTTCTCTGTTCCTTTGGTAAAGCTCAAAATCTCTTGTTGCCCCTGTAATACAAGTAATAATATGAGCATAATCAAGGTTGTGTTTGTTTTGTGATTATTCTGAACACTGGAGACTAACAGTAATTATAATACCATTAAATAGTAATGGAAAAAGATTGAAGAGTGGATCATGAGACTCCTGCAAGATGAAAATCTTGCTCAGTTTTCTTCAGTACTGCATTGCATTCCTCTCTTTTATGGCAAAAAGAGGAACCTAAAATGATTTCTGAAATGCTAGGGGTCAAGAGTGACGTGTTAAAGACAGGTTTGTGTGGGAAAAACTAAACAGAATTTAACTCAGTTTCAATAATTAGTTTCCTGTAATTTTAGCAGCGAAGTAGTAGAGATAATCAGAGCTACTGCATTTAGAGCCCAGAGACAGGAATAAAAGTGTGAATTAAGCAATTCTTCCATAAAACTCCACACCTCTCACCATGCAATCTGATTGCTTTACAGGGCAGTGTAAGGTGGTATTTGTCTCCAGTTTTCTTTCCTTATGTGTTCTCAGTGTACAGCTCCGGTCATGTGCTTGGAACTTTGAGTAATCCAAGGGATAAGAACACTGTCCATCTGGAAGCCAGGTAATAGAATTTTGTGATAACATGTGGTGGCAGGATCCCTCAGGGCCAGAGGTGTCTGTGTAGGTTCTGTGCTTTGCATGTGGGATAGACCAGCTCCAAGGAGCCTTGCAGCAGCTGTGAGGCCATTGCCTTGCCCTTGCTTTGGGCTGGGTGTGTTTTAGGGAAAAACAGATTTCTTTTGTGCAGTTCAGTCTGCCTGCTTTGCGGTGTGTGAGCCACAATGTGTACACTGGGCCCTGTGGAATATGAGGAATATTCCATATTCCCAGAGGAACAGGTCTCTGTGGCTGTTGCAGTGTTGACATTTGTGAGGAGGGATGATATACATGACCCTGGTTAATGATCCTCTAACACACAGTGCTTCCAGTCCAAACTGGAAGACAGCATGCAAGGAGGAGGACAGGCTATGCATGATAAATACCTCTCCCACTGCACAGTCAGAGTAGGCTCATCACAAATGTGAACAATGGAACTGCATTTTCCTTGAGCTTTTCAATTTCCTGTTAATACCTTTCACGGAGGAAAAAATGTTTTTTGTCAAAATCGTTATTATTTAAAGTCATATGAATTGGAAAGCTCTTAGGAAGTTACAAATGGGATTTAAAATACCCATTTTAATTGTCTCTTAAGTATATGATCTTCGGTTTATTCCTTTATTTACTTTTGTGTATAGTGAAGTTTCCTGACAAAGAGTCAATGAAGAAGATTTATAAACTGAGTTTAGTATAATCACATTCTGGTCTGTATCAGTATTCAGGATGTATTGCTTATCCTAATCTGAAGTGATGTGTTAATTTGACTTGGAAATGGAGTAAGATGTGGACACAGAGTAAACAATTTAATGAATTAAATAAAACCATAACTACAGATCAGCGATTCTGCTGTAGCGTTTTGCTGGTTAAAACAGAAGGCCATGCTGTTAGTGCATGGGAATCTGCAGTTCCTCAGCTGCTGGCAGATGATCAGCCCTGTTTCCAGGCTGTGCACGGTGCAGCTGTGCCTGCGGGCTGGCAGTGTCACGGGGACACGCGGGGCACCGGGAGCTGCGCGAGCAGCGGCCCCAGCGTGGCACTTCCCCGGCCCGGCTGCGATGCAGATGTTCCACACACGAGATCCTTCATGCCTTGTAACATTTGTTTAGGCTTTCAGCATGCTGCAGTGGACTGACTGCTCCTATATAAATATATCTGTTGTGCTCGTAGAAAAAAATGTGGTTTGTTCAGCAGCTTAATCCACAGGAATTCAAATCAGTTCTGCTCTTTGGACCCTTGTTTTCAAGTCTGTAGTGTTCTCCACCCTGTCTGTGTTAGCCCAGGCAACTCCCAGTGAGGTGTCAGTGATTTTTATTACCTACAGTAATTTTCTTTTGTTTAATAACCTCCTCTCATCTTTTGAAACTGAGGCACTCTTGTCTAATTTACTGAGATTGTCATATTTAACTCCTCCTGTCTCTTGCAAGCAATAGTAGGGGTGCTCCGTAGAGATTTTGGTAGGTGCTGTAAGGATCCTGGACTCAGCTGGGATCTCAGAATAGGCTGCTTTTATCCCAAGTGGTGCAGACAAAAATACTACAAAGTCACTGCCACACACTGTTCCACAATGAAGCTGTCCCAAAATAACCAATCCATAGCTGATGATAAACAGTAGTGGGTGAAGAGCTCTCAGGCTTAAGCTATTGTTGAGAGAAGGAACTGGCAATGAGCTCCAGGGCTTCAAAGAACAGCTTTCAGAGGGATTCCTGAACGTTTCTATACTAGTAGCAGAAAATGTGAAGAATCTGAGAATGTTTTCTGAGCCGTGTCTTGGTTAGGGACAGGTTTCCACCTTTCCAAACGTAGAATGGGAGGTGTGATCGAAAGAGACAGGAGCCGTTCATCAGCCCGTGTTCCTGGCACTGCTGTGGGCTTTGTGTGCAGCAAAAGTGGAGTTCAGCCAGGGAGCAGCTGAGTGCGTGGACAGCTCTGAATCCAAAGACACGACAGGACCTGCTGGGATGTCTAGGATCCTCCCCCAGAGCATTAATGAGAAATAGCTGCCATATGGAGGAATTCTCTTGCCAACGGTCTGTGATGCCATCTTTGTCCTCCAGTTCTCATCAATCACAAATGGCTTTTAAATAGATTGTTATTTTACCTTCAGTTATGTGATTTCATCTTCTCAGCTGCTAAGGACACTGACCTTTTAGTAGGCACTTCTAGAATTAAACTTTATTTCTGATAAGAGACTTTTGTTGCAAGGGCTGATCTATCACTCTTTTCCTTCACCAGTACATCCCTTCTTCCATCATAGCCGACTCATCCATCCATCCCCTCACCACTGTATTTTCTTTTCCTGTAGGTGCAAAGAACTTTACCTTTTATGTTTTTTGAAACTCAGATGTTTAACTATGTAATTTTGTTGTTTGCATTAACGTTTTTGCATCTACTTGGGGTTTTTTTTTAAAAAAGCAAGCATTCTAATACTTCTAAGGCTGGAATTTTGCTCACCCTTGCTGTGACTGTATGGTGTGTGAGAGAATGTTCACAAAATCAATTAAATATACATGAATAGCACATTCAATACAGTTACTGTCACAAGTTTTATTGATGGGGAATCTAGTTTGAGTAGATTGCCCCCTCATTTTTAATTCACCTCTATGTAATTCAGTGTTAACTATCAAGTTGGACTCCCCACACCTCTTAGCTATGATGAGGCTGTCTTTATGCTACTTAAATTTTTTAAGGCTTTTTCTACTGTACCCATAGGATCAGAATCACTTAGTGTTTAGTGCAGGTTTAGCTTTGGGAGCTTCCTAGGCTACAGAATCCCATATACATATATATATATGCTATATAACTATGGAATGACATAAAGACACTGTTTAAAACAAGTCACTGCCTTCAGAGTATCTTTGGGTGTAGTTAAAAAAATACTTTTAAATCAACAAACAAATAATTTTGCTCACCACAATGTTTCTAATACGTTGTGTTGGGACATACAGACCCCAGCTGAGGTTTATATACCATACCTATGCTTTATATGGAGTAGCTGCTTCCTGGTAGGTTTTGTAGCCAAAATGCAGAGCACAGGAGAGGAAAACAGGGCAGAGAACCACAGTTTTACAGATGGAAGCTGAGACACAAAAGCATTAAATGTGATTTGTAGCTGAGCATGTAACACGCATGTCTGGTTCTATTTTTGAAAACATCCTTTTCACTTTCTTTTTAGTTCTGGAAGAATGACTGGAACTGTGGCAAAATTGTCTTTTCAGAATTTTAAAGTAGCTTTAAGAGTTCTTGTCTTCAGAAGTGCTTCAGAATAGGAGAAAATAGTAAAACAGCTATATCTGAAATAAGTGGCCTGGTGCCTGTGTAGTGATAGGAAGGCAAGAGTAAAAACAGTATCAGATTTAAAAAGCATTTCTAGGTCAGTGGTAAGAATATGTCTAATGCAGGTGTGGAGAGAAGTAAGATTAGGCTTAGCTTTTATTATCTAGCACTAAATCCATTTTGTCTCTAAAAACTAAAATCCTACTGAGGGGGTCTAAAGAGGTTCTTCAATTGGATTTACCCAGACTGCAGGATATGTAATAAACAGTGATTTGTTCATTGTCCCTTGGATCTGTCCACCTTGCTTAAGGACTTAAACTGTGCCAGTGTAATGAGCTATCTGCTTAACTGCTTCCAGATTCTGTATTCTGCCAGCTTGTTCTGTGATGGGGAGGTCCCTGGAGTCTGTGGAGGAAGGATTTTGTTTTGTTTTGTTGGTGGCTTTTTTGTTTGGTTGGTTTTTGTTTTTCATTTCTTTGTTTCCCTCCCCCCAGGCTGTGATGTGGCCATAAAGTCACTCGATGACCAGCAGGCAAATCTCAACACTTACTCTCCTTTGCAGGATACAAACAGCCATGAAAGAATCCTTTAGCTCAGCCACGCTCCTTCCCTTCATTGCCAGTGCTGTAACACCACCCCTCCACTCCCATTTTCTCTTAGAACATTAAAAAAATTAATTAATCAAGCCTCCTAATGGACGTATCCTCTGAGCTGCAGGGCTGGAGAAATAGGATTTGCCCATGTTGGCAATTTAAGGTAAAGCTCCTTTACATTCTTGCAGGGGTTCAGCTGGGGTTTAGAGGAGCATATGTGTACCCCAGGCCTGATGCTCCCTCAGCTCACTTCAGAGCGGGTGTTTCAAGTGTGTGGCTTGTAAATGAGTAACAGGAGCTCGATGTGAGAAGAACGTGTGTCCCCACAGAGCTCTTGCACTAAACTGATCTAAACTCCAGAGGTTTTGTATGCTGTATTTAAATCCTCATACCATTAAAACCACTGAAGCAGTATTCTTAAATGTGCTTTGGTTTAGGTCTCAGTGGCCTTCATAAATCAAGATGACATGATGACTGAAAACCAGGCCTTTGCTGAGGAAAAAAATAATTTTCTTGTTACGTAAAAAGAATATGTAATTATTTGAGGCTGGTTGCTTTTGGCAATTATTACTGTAATTTTATTTCTCTTGAGCACATTTTCAATAGAAACATGTATCATTTCAAGCATTTCTTCAAAAAACAAAACTTCAGACATGACTTTGGACAAAAAGCATCCACTTTCTGATTATGCTAAACCTGGCCAAAAGCTGTGTGAAATGTCTTACGATATAGTTAGGCTTTTAACTTTTACCTCAGCAGTACTGATTATAATCTTAAGTATGTAATTTATGTGGATAAATAAATACCATATTGTCTTTCCTCACACAGAATAAGGGCATTGAAAAAGCTTAGTGTCTTAATCATTCTTTTAACATGTAACATGTTTCAGTTTGAAGAGTCTGCTTGAGTCCTTGAAGATTGTTTTTTCATGGACGAGATTGAGCATTAATTATTTTTGTAGTTCTATAACAAATAACTAAGTTATTTTCATGACTTTTAACTCATTTCTTGAATAGATAAGGTTTTTTTCTTCAAACAATGAACAGAAGCAGTTTTGATCCTTGTTATCAAGACATCCTTTATTAATGAAGCAAAGTTTGAATTATACAATATACAACAACAACAACCAAAATAAAAGGCAGCAAATACTTGGAGGGAAAAGCCAGGTGCTGATGTATGATTTGATTTAAAACAAAAGGCATCTCTGTGTTAGGATAAAGACAACATTCATTTGCTTTCATGCTAGTCAAAAATAACACAGAAGTTATGCATTGAGGATGGTGATATGATTTGTCCTGCTGTGTGTCTATCAGGCTCGGAGTAAAACACAGGTATTAGCAACTTCCACCATCTCTCGTAAGAAATGTGCATTTTAACAGGGCAGGGTACTTAGTCAGGGGCGAGCTGTACAGAAATAACACTTTGGCATCGCTGTTTCACACAAGCAAATGAGGACTGACAACCACTAAGTGCAGTCCAGGCTTTCTGAAGAAAAATATAGGCCATGGTAAACAGAAGAATGCATTCCAGCCTGCAGGGCCTAATCAAAAAATAAGCCTCTTGAGAGGCAAGATCATTGTGCACCACCACAGCATGGTTGCCATCGACTCTCCTGGCAGTGCTGGAGCTGCTGGACTCAGTTTTGATCTCTGGATTTAGCTCAGTGTGTTTTGAAACAGGCTGAATTTTTCCTAGGTGCTTTCAGGGAAACCCAATCTGCCCTATAATCTTGCTTAGCTTCTGGGCATTAGAGTATCAGCGCTGTGCATGGTTCAAGCAGGGTTGTGTAGCTCTCTTCTAACATTCAGGGACAAGGAGACAGATTATAGCAATTTTTCCTGATTGGCAAATGAAAGGCAAAGGAGATGCAGCTTTGCCAAATTGCTCCCAGGGTGGTCAGTAGCCGCTGTGAGGTGCAGTCCTGTTTTCCCTTCCTTCTTGCTTCATGTTCATACTCCTCTTGTTTGTCAGCGTTAGAGAAGGTGTGACAGCACAGTTGGGCCAGCCAGAAAAATCCCCCAGAATTGTGTAATTCAGAGATTTTTGTTTTACTTAAGGAATAGGGATGGTGGCAGATAAAACCTTCTTTTTAATTTGATACGAAAAGCTTTTCCCTTCCAGCATCTCAGTGTAAGAAGCAAATGTGGACACGTTTCTTGGTTAAGCAGAATACTTATTAGCAAATTAATAGTATGAGTTTAAATATATTCAAATATATAACTGCTGCAATATATTAAAATGTATTTAAACAGTAGATTAAATATCTTTCTTGTTTCTGGAGTTGAATGTTGATTATATTTATATCACAAATGACATTTGTCTGCCTGGTCTGCAATCTTTAGTGGAGAGCTTCTTGAAAGTAGTTCAGCTTCTAAGTAACCTTTCAAAGCACATCTGCACATTTCTGTTCCCAGCTGCACAGACAGAATAAAACAGAGGTTGAATAGCAGTGAAAACTTGTAAGACTGGATCTCACAAATCACAGTAAGGTTGGGTTTTTTACTGTGCACATTCTTTTGCATTCAAGTTTCCAGGGGCTTAGCTGTGATTTGAAAGCCTTTAGCATTTTTTAAAATGCTAGTTAAGAAATTGTATAAAAGCTATTGATTTTTCTTAGTTATTTGCCACAGTGCCTTAATTTAGCATGATTATTCTTCAGTATCAATTAACAATCCATGCAAAATTGCTATATGTGTTCAGGAATGGATTTAGAACTGCTACAAAGCCCTATTCAGAACTTTGTGTTCACACTCAGTAACATGGCAGTCATTTTTTAATACATAACACTTATCTTTGTTTTATTCATGGTAATAATGATGTCTGAGCAAATGTCAGATGGAAGAGATCTCTTAAAGTCAGATTCCAAACACTGAATTTTAATGTTTACCCTGCAATCTCCAGCACAGTTAAAGCAAACAATTTCTATAGTGTTTGAAGTTGCAAATATTAAAGTTGCCCAGCTTCAGTTTTATCATCTGTAACACAGTGTAATGCTCAAACTGTAGTTGCAGGCAATACTTAACTGGTTTTATTTAGCTTGACAGAGACAGTAAACTGGACTTTATCATAAATATTAATTCATCTAAATGGAAACAGAGGTAATATATTTTGAATTTTATGTATTTTTGTGTCTGGTGCAAGGCATGCATTTATTTAGCAATGCATTCCTCCCCAAATTAGACTTTTGCCATAATTGTTCCAAGGAAACGTTTTGTAAATAATACAGGCCCTTAAAGCTGAATTGAGAGCTCTATTGGTGAGGCATATGGGAGTCATGAATATAAAAACACAAACTGGGAAGCTGTATTGGCCTGTCTCTCTCCTGATCTCAGTCAAGAGGCTCAAAATAAGACAGCTGAGACCATGAAATGTGTGATTCTAATTCATAACTTCCACCCAGACCATCCTGATCTATCTGCTTCTACAGTTCACCCACAGTGCTGAAGATTGGATTTGCCATTTTCTGGAATACTACACCACCTGGCATTTTATTGGAATGCTTCACTGCACAGCCAGCGAAGTGGGACTCACCATGCTGTCATAAAGACAGCTGGAGAAGAACCTGGGGAGACCTTAGAGCACCTTCCAGTACCTACAGGGGCTACAGGAGAGCTGGAGAGGGACTTTAACAAGGACATGTAGTGACAAGACAAGGAAGAATGGCTTCAAACTGAAAGAGGGCAGCTTTAGATGATACTGGGAAGAAATTCTTTCCTGCAAGGGTGGTGAGACACTGGCACAGGTTGCCCAGAGAAGTTGTGGATGCCCCATCCCTGGAAGTGTTCAAGGCCAGGTTGGATGGGGCTTGGAGCAACCTTACCTAGTGGAAGGTATGGCAGGGGGTTGGAACTAAATGATCTTTGAGGTCCCTTCCAACCCAAACCCTTCTAGGACTCTTTATTCACTAGCTGAAAGACAAACAAAATAATAAAATAGTTATTGAGCTTGAGGAAAGGCAACAGATGAAACAGATCTGTTCCTTCTGCCGGGTTTCATTTCAACCTGAGATGCTGCTCCAGATGGTGAGGAAGAACATCATCCTGGCACAGCCTGACTTCCGTGGCAGAGCTGGCAGCGTCAGGCTCTTTGCAGGAAGAGATGCACTCCCTTCTTGGAGGCAGGAGCCTGGGGTGTTTGGCACTTTGCACACGACTCTGCATTAAAAGAGAATTCCACCAAGGGTACCAACCTGCAGGCTCTCCACAGGGCAGAGGTAAGAACTTTGCGTGATCTTGTACCTCCCTTTGTAAAGGCTCCACTGTATTAATGAGGGTTCAAAGGAGTGCATTTCATCCAGCAGAACTCCTTAGAGGAAAAACAAACCTCTTGTGAACAGGTTTCTAACTGAATTTGAGGCAAATACTTCAGGGAGTAGGATATTAAAACCTGTATCAGAGCTAACAGTATTATATGGAAAGCAGGAAACAAATACTTAGCAGGTCAGTGAAGACACTTGTGTATCACACCCTGTGTAAAAGCTACATCCAGTGACTCTTTCTGTGTAAACACCCTTTAGCTCTTAGAAGCGTCTGATGAGCTGGGGGACTCTGCTTTTGACTTCTGTACTTTATCTTTAAATCAAGATGCACTAATTTGCGCTCCTTATCACATAATGCCATGACTTTTACAGCAGTCAGCAGGGATGGGGCCCTGTTTCTGCAGAGCAGCTGAAGAAAATGTCAAGTACAAAGACACGCACTGCTCCCTTGATACAAATTAGCTGATCACGTAAATGGGGAAACAGAGAACTCTGACCCCATTAGAGCAGAATGTGGATGGTGGATTAACACTCCAGACTTCTAATTAATCACAGTGTGTCTCATCCTTCTGATTGCTGCTGAGTAGGCCATTCTTCTAACTTAAACCCACAGCTGCCCAGTATTAGCACTGATCTGTCAGTCCAGCTCTTTGTACAGCTGTCGGCTGAGGAGAAGATGTTGCAACCCTGAATGTCTCAAAAGTAGGTTTCAGAAATACTCAGAAACATCATTACATGTGAACTCTACTTTTATTGTGTGAATTACTTAAAAAACCCCATAAATCTTAAATTCTAAGAACTGACACTCTGCACTGCTTATGCCACTTTCCCATACAGAAAAAAGTACAGACCAGTACTGATCATAGTTCTTTTCTTCTATAACATGCACGAAGTATTTCATACGAACTACAGTAGCACTGAAGTTTCACAGCTTTACTGAAATGGGAATTCCAAAATTCGTTACGCGCACACCAAATTTATTTGATGATGACACAAATTACTCTAAGTTTGATATCACTTCTCAGGTAAAAGTTATATATCACTGAACTGCTACAAGAAGATAAATATTTAATTACATTTTTTTAATCCAACTTTTAGACCACTTTTTAAGAGGAATACTGCAAATGCATTGAAGCCATTGAGTCAACAGATACTATGCCAACCCCACAAAATATTTCATTAATAGGATCTCTCTTCTCAGTTTTAAGGCATCTGAAATTCAAACCAAACTGAGCTTCTCACTGTCAAAAGCCAAACTAAGAAATTCTCTCCACAGAAAGACACAGTATGTTATTTTCAAATAGAGCTATCTTAAGGCAATGTGCCACTGCTACAGGCTGCATACAAACCACAGCTATCCTCCCCTCACCTGTTTTGGTTTCTAAAATGTAACAGAGAGAAATCTCAGTGATGGAAGAAAAGACGTGTACTAGTACATATTCAGACAAAAGAATGAGATAGAAATTTAATCTAAAATCTACAGACTCTAAACAAACTCCACATAATATGCTTTTATTATTCGTAAAAGGAGTTCCCTTTTTCATTTCACACTACAGAGAAACAGCAATGGACTGTTACACTGATTCTTCAGTTATCTGTGAAACTGTGGAAAAAACAAGAACACTAAAAGCTAACTGAATTTGTTACACAGCATCACTGGGTGTTCAGCCCACGAGGATATCAGTAGGGATGGTAACGAGGCCCCGGGTTGTAGGAGTTGTAGCCATATTGTCCGTAGTGGGATGAGTAGGATTGTCCTTGCCTGTGCTGCTGGTAGTTGTTGCCCCAACCTCTTTCTGCCCTCTGATTCGATCTGTAGTCACCTTGCCAGTTGTATCTGTCCCCTCTAAAATATCTGCCATCTTGAAACCTGCAATGGGGACATACATCAAAGTCTGGCATAAATTATATCAAGTCTAAAAAAATGAATTATAATGAACTCTTATATTTGGCAGTTTTCATGAAAACTGTCATGTAATTGTTAATAAACTCATATTTATATGTTTATATGACAAACTCATGAAAACATATCTACAGTTATCTGAGATCATTCATTAATTTCTAACCCAACACACCATTTGCTAAGCAATGAAGGACAGTCTGTTTCCCAACACAGAGTATTCCCAGGCATTGGGTGAGCTGCTGGAAGTTTGAACAGAGACTCCAACCGACCATCAATCTAAAAAACAACCCCAAGGCACATCCCTAGTGCATCGGAGCCAGGTTCCATCCAGTAGCTTTGTGGTTGAAAGCTTTGGCAAAGCAGGCTTAGGTACAGTTACAGCTACCTAACAGCACTGGGTCCTGGAATTTGTATATTCCCTAAAATACATACTGCTACTAAAATACTGCCACCACAGTCTCCTGCAGATTCCCACACTCAAGACACTGTACCTTATCAGTGGTATTCAGCCATTGTTCAGTCTAAATTTTGTCTTTTCAGCTCTACCTCAATTCCTATCAACGCTTGAGCTGCCTCATCATCATTTTGTTTGCAAATGGTGTGGTGTAGACAAACAACATTTGCATAAAGTTCACTTTGTGACCATAGTGTAGGTGTAGGAGTTCATCAGTTCAAAGAGCCCCAGAGCTTTTAAGAACATCTTAAACAATCGCCTTTTTTTAATCTGTGATCCTGTGTTTAACTTAATGACAAGCTTCTAAAGTGAGAAAAAATTAGAATCTTGTCCTCCTTTTCTTCAGATAAGGCACAAATCCTATTTAGGCACTTAGCTAAGGAGTCTTCCCAATTGTTGGCTGGACTGAGCTTAACTACTTTATATTAAAGGCTGATGTTAGTATTCCCAAATGTACTATATGCTGTAATTGTTGTTTTTCAGTCACTCAAAAATCTGTCCAAAATCCAGTAAAAAGCTGCAATTACATCTTAAAGAAATAACTCAAAGTATTTTTGCTTTGGCAGGTAACACTGTACTTGCCAGACAGATTGGATGATTGATTTTACAGTCACTTCTACTGAATAAAAGAAATACAGCCTAATCTTAAAAAATACGGCAAATATTTAGCTTACAAATGAGATGTTTTCTGGACAGCTAGCAGCAGATAATCACACTATTAGCTTGCTCCTTTGCACACCTTCCTGCCAGTTATCATCAAACATAAGACAGGGTGCTTAGTTTTGCAGAAATCTCATCTTTCCCCTCTGGAAAAATGTTCCTGGCTGAGCAGTAACAAAGCCCAGGGCAATGGGTTCCGTAGTTCCAGCTCATTCTTTACTAAAAAGCCAAATAATTTAGTACTTTTATACACAATGCAAAAACTTTGCCAGTCAATACAGAGAAAATGTAAAACCTCATTACTTTTCAGAGAAGACTGTATTGCTCTTAAAGATAAGTTACCTATGAAGTAACAAGGAAATACTTCTATGAACAGAACAGATTCCTGGTTTTCTTTTGAAATAAATGATCATTTAACTGCATTTGTGAAATTACCACGATTAAAAAGAAATACCAGTACCGATCTCTGTTTCTCTGGTTGCCACCAGATCTGTTTCTCCATTCTTCAACTATAGGAGGGGGATCTGCAGGGCGTTTCAGATACTCCTGGTATTCTTCATCATCCGACGTGAATCGATGAGCAAACATCATTTCATAGTTTGGGGGCATGTCAGCCAAGGAAGTCATTCTGAAAACTTCAAACACAAACACAACAAAAGTGGCTTTAGCAATGTGGGAAGTCTCTCATTGTAATAGCTACCAAAATCCACGCAGTGAAAATGAAGGACAAAGAAAAGTTACACTCAGATTAACATAGCTCTTGGGTTTTGGGAAGACACCATAGATGCCTCACAGAAAAATAGGACATCAGAACACGCTCCCCATCTACTCCTGATTCACTTCTAACAGGAAAAACATTCCTACAATCAACTTGAAAAGTTTGCTAAGGTAGAATATCACGCAAAGCCTACAGATACACATAACCAGCAAGACAGGCAAAATAATCAGATTTATTCACAGTAATGTACGTGTTAATAACTTGATTCAGGGAAAGGTCAGCACCTAGGAGGATGCTAAATTACCTCATAATATGCCTGTCTGATGGGATTTGTGTTTAAGGCTTTAGTTTCCTTATTTTTGTAGATATGCGTTTGCCATTCAGATGTTGGTGTTACCTGGTACTGTTCATCAGCAAAATCTGGTCTTAACAGCAAATCAGGAAGGCTCTAAACCCACTGTTTTAACAAGCCCCACGTAATTTAGAGCATTTATGGTATCTGCCTCTAGACTTCCAGAATAAGCTCTTCTGCTGTCTCCCAAAGATTTGCTGGCAGGACCCCAAGAGCTAAAATAGAGACCCTCGATGGCCAAGCCCGGTTTGGGGCTTCTGCCCGCTGTACCCCCGAGCAGCCCGGGCCTCAGGTAAGTGGGGTGCTCCCGGGGAACCGGAGCAGTGCTCCTGGGGCCCCAATTCCCCTTCAGCAGCCCCAGACATGCAGCGTCTGCAGCCTCCAGAGCCCCTGGGCAGCCTTCCCCCCGCCAATGACGCAGCGCACACCTCCCCGAGGCGGGTGTAGGAGTTATTCCTGCAGGAATAATTCATCCTCCTTTCCTCTGCCCGGAGCTAACCTCGTTAGTTTTTATTACGAGCTATCTCCAAGGAACTCTGCTCCTCAAGTCTATGGCAGTCGGGGTGAGGGCGGCGGGGGTAGCACTGCCCTGGGGAGCCGCCGCTACGGCTTCTCCTGAGCAGCTGGAGCTGCTCCCCTCACGGTCTATCCTGTAAATATCGTATTCAATATCGTATTCATCCCGCGGGGCCGGTACCGGGGACACCCGGCACCCTCGGGCACCCAAGGCCGAGCAGGGAGCGAAGGAAGGGGCTGGCTCCCCCAGGAGGGCTCCGCCGGAGCGCCCTCCCCTCACAGCGGGCCGGGCAGAGCTGAGGGGGCCGCGGGGGTCGCTCCCGCTCCCGCCTCCCTCACAGCTTCCCTCCCTGCCCCGCAGCCCCTCACCGCGCCTCAGCCGCCGCAGCCGCCGCCGCGATC
>VZTH01019022.1:364896-380143 GCA_013397815.1 Aleadryas rufinucha
GGGCGGGACACGGGACACGGGACACACCGGGGCGGGACACGGGACACGGGACACACCGGGGCGGGACACACCGGGGCAGGATGGGGCACACCGGGGCAGGACGGGGCACACCGGGGTGGAACACGGCACACCGGGGCGGGACGGGGCACACCGGGGTGGGCAGGGGTGTAACCAGCCATTCCCCCAGGTTAGGGGTGCGTACAAAGCGCGGTGGCAGGAGCAGTACCGAGGCTCGTGTGGCGCTTTCCTTCGCTGCCACGCGGGCTCTGAGGAGGCGACACCTGAAATGTTTGGGTTTTAACAGAAAGGTGCGAATGAAAAAGGTGAAGTGAGCCTGGCGTCTGTGGCTGTCTGTAATGCCATTTAAGTGTGTTTCTGGTATAAAAACGCTTAGGGATGTGTTGAGTGCTACCTGAGGAAGGTAAGATGACGTGAAGCTTTTTGGCAGGTGAATAATTCCGTGTAAACCGAAATAATTCTGCGTTGGCGCCTGCTCCAGCGACACATTCGCGCTCCCAGCTGGTGCTGTAGAGAGCGGTCAGTCTTGTCACCCTTCATACAGGTGAAGTTACGTGCTAGCCTCTGAACTTCAGGCTTGTCACCTGTAATACAGGTGAGGTTAGCACTGGTGGCATCACTACATCATTCCTTCCTGCAGCAGAAATGGTGTCCCTGGTCCCCAGCTTGCCTTGTTCCCACAGCGCCGATGCCTTTGCAGTGCTGGCTAATTTCCACAACACTTAAGCCAATGGTTTTTAAGCGGTCTCTTGTGCTGTGTACAAGAAATGGGGTTTTTATAGGACCCTTTCAGAAAGCAATGGGTTTTTTTTACAAGCTCTGCTAGAGATTCTATCGCTCGCAGGCACTAGCAAAGCGTGGAGACTGATAATCAGGTAGATCACTTGAAACAAAATGCCCCAGCAACAGCAGCATCCAATTCTCCAAAAATATTAGAACAGAATAGGTTCCCTTTGTTTGATATAAACAGCAATAATTACAATCTGCTCTCCTGTGTGACCTACAGCAGGTGTGTATTGTCACTTGCAGAATAGGAAACGATGACCTCAATCCAAATAGCATAATGCAAACACCTTAGCCTGGATAGCTAGTTCTAAGCCAAACAAATTGTCAGTGAGGCTAAAAAATAATATCTTTTCTCTTAAGTTTCCCCCATATAATCCCTCTCCTACTGACTGCCCTTTTGAAATGGGCAGAAATAAGTAGGATTTTATTTCTTCTCCAGGCATGTTTCATGTTGATCACTGGATATTGCAGTTTCAGTTGTGTCTACAGAGGATTTAATGCATAAAGTTAATGAGATGATTCTTAATAAAAGGTACACCCTTCTGTATTTTTGATGCTCTAGCCTGCTGTTTCATGGGTGACATTTTTCATTAAAAGATCAAACTTTAATATTAAACCTTTAATTATAGACTCAAGTCATCCATACAGCTAAGCATGTACATAATTTAGACATTACATATAAGTTCTGTTGAAGGCGTGGGCCCCCTGTAATCCTTAGAAGCAGTATCCTTCAGAAATTACAGTTTTGGTAAGGTGCTCTCATCAGCATATTTTGCATAGAAAAACACTTGCAGGGAATGGCACACAATTACATACAATATATTTATACATGATGCTTTTGCTTTGGTTCTTTTACTTTACATGTCTTTATGCATGCATTGGGTTATAACATCAAGAAGGAGATCATGATCCAGGCAACATCCTAAGATCTCTCATAGATGTCATTCTGAAATTCAAACTGCATATAAAAAACCCAGAGTGACAGATGATTTTTAAAGGAATAAAGGCACTCAAAAATTAGTATTGTCACCGGGTAGAACTTTCAACACCCACTAAATGCCTCACATAGCACATACCTACAGACTAGGTGCCTGAGTACTTAAAAGGTCAAGCTCCAAGTGTTGTCAAGACAGAGAAATTGATAATCCACTCTTGCAATCTTTCTGCTCACTTCAAGGCTCTCTGGGTAATTAATGTGTTGTTTTTGTGTGAACACGATCTCATAATCAGCATCTCTGTAGTCTACTGCAGTGTGATAAAGCCTCAAAGGGTTTGCTTTTTTCCTGTGGATTTCATTATGTTAAATAACGTGCTGATAGATGAAGTCTTATCTTCTAAATTTTCAACGAAGACTTTTTCCTTGTAGCCTATTGGAAATTAATTAAGCTTTTGTAGAATGGATCTTCCTGGCTGAACAAAGGAGTATGTGCTAAAACTAGCAAAGTCTTGTTTGCCTTGAAACAATGGAAAATGACAGGGGTTTTTGTAGCTATTTAGCCTTGATAACTCTTGCTGTTCTGTCACAGGGCTTTATATTTGATATTTCGCCTAAATCCCCAGCTTCTGGACTCGTGTATTTTCATTATACTCAACTTTCATTTGAAAATTAATTTCTAGCCCTTCTTAGTACAGGCAGTTCTTGGGAAAGGAGGTAAGTCTGCTCTACAGGATAACCAGCCTGTACCAAGGAGCAAAAGGAAATCATTGCTCAAACTTTGTTTGTTTAAAATCTTATATATTTTGCAATTTTCTGTTTCTTTAAGACTGTGTTCATTGCTCTGTCTCAGTAGAGCTTGACAGCTGTGACATTTTTAATGAAAAGTCAGCATGTGTCTATCTCAGTAGCTGGAGAAAAGGAGAACTGCATAATTTTTTGTGCATTTCTATACCTTTAAACAGGAGGGATTCTTTTTCTTTAGTGTTAATACCTACTTTGAGAAATCAACTAAAAAACTAACATCACTTCTAACTGGGGCCTGTCTGATTGAGGGAATATTTGTCTACAAACGAATAAGCAGCGAAACCTCCATAGATGGTTATGGATCCTACTGGGGATCTTTAACAACAAAGTAATATATCAGAACGTATTTTAGTGGAAATTTGTCTTCAAAACTCTGATTTTTTTTCTTAGCTTGCTGGAACTACTCAGTGGTTTCCTGACAGCCAGTTTCCCTCTCCCCCATTCTTTTTGAATGTCTCAGTTACTGTGTAACCGAAAGCCTGGTTTGTTTGTACAACGAAACCTGATTTCCCCAGGTAATTTATTCTAGGAAATGGTGATGTCTGGCACAGCTAGGGAGAGCAAGACTTCGTGTTCTGGCTACAGCAGGTACAAAGGGCATGCGTGGCAGCCCTGTTATTGATTACACATGAAGGAAAGCTGTGGTTCTGTGGGCACGAGGGGCTGTGAGACCACCAGGGGACATGGGAGCGACAATGAGCGCCAAGCGTTTGCTCGATCGTTCATTGCACTGAGACGTGGGTAAGCAGAGATACTCTTTAGCCAATCTGCAGAAATACTGGGGGCTGTGCTCTTTCTCTAGGACCTCCTGTGCTCAGAAGATGAGTTCTCATCATGGGCTTTTATTCCTTTGGCTGGAAAGGATTATTGCCTGGATGAACCTCGCTTAAATAACAAGTAAGATGGAGATACAACAGCTGCTGCTGACAAATGCCTCTGAAGCCCATGCAGCTCTTCTGTCAGATCTCTGCTTTGCCTTTGCTGCTACACTGTACAGTATCACTGAGCTTCAGAGTGTCTTTCACACACCTCCATATGGCGTTGTAAAGTGAAGTCCATAAAGGAACAGACTGCGCCTTTCTAACAACTTCACTAAACTTAATACAAGAAATGGTTCCTTCCCGTGACAATGACCTTTAAATGTTAACTGGCTAAAAAAATAACATTGTCCTTTTTTTAAAAAAAGGGGGAAAATGCAGTTCCTGGAGCTTGATTGTCTTACAGAATAACAATTTTGGTGCTGTGGGGCCCAGTTCCTTTGCATTAAGCTTACAACAGTGTAATGCTTGATTAGAAGGAATTTATTCCTAATTTATGCCAGTATGAAAGAAGGCCTTTAATTTTCCTAAGAGCTACTTCTGTTGTCTGCCTTTTAAAACCCACAGTCACATTCAATTATATTTCTGGCATATTGTTCTTACAATCTGACTGTCATTTATACATATTTATATACATATATACAAATTTAAAATCACTACATTCTAGCTGCCTTCTTTTATTTTCACCTTTAAAACTGACTAAGCCAGCTGTGCCCTTTGGGGTCTATAAGCATGAATCATTTTTATTATTTTTTTTTCTCTCTTAGGCAGTAATTACAGGGTAGTATGCTGTCTCTGGTTTTTAATATTATGGTGCCATTTTAATCCAAGGTGCAACACCATTAACTTCAGCAGAGTTACACTAGCAATGAATTTGTCCCCAGGAGGCTTCTCCGAATGTTCGGTTCTTTCCTCATGATTACCCAGAGGAATGGAGAAGAAGAAGGCAAGACAGAGGACCCTTTGATAGGAGGAATGTAGTTCAAAGAGAAGTCTTGTTTCTGCCCTTCGTGGTGCTCCATATGTTCCTCATTTGGGGTGGAGGTGGGTTAGACCCCGTGGGGCACGCATGCTGGGGGCTGGGGGGCAGGCAGAAGTTTTACACAGCACATCTGGTGCACAGGTTGTGTTCCTTCCTAGATGTAGGTACTGTACAAACGGGAAGAAAAAATTTAAAAAAAGAAGAAGAGAGAAAGTGGGAGGAATATTCAGACACTTTTAAGTGTACTTCTGTGGAACTGCTTGAAAGTCAGAAAATGGAGTAGCCAAACGCTTAGATATCAAACTCATCGTGATCGTCAGGCTGTCTCAACTCCAACTCAGATGCTTTTTAGATGTCAAGTAATTCTGCAAGTGGGGATGTGTGAATCAGTGCTACCATGGATTACCTATTGTTAAGATAGTTGCAAAATATAAAGAAAGTACTTGCAGAAGTTTCCAGCACTAGATTTCATTAACACTCAATTTTCTTTTACGGTTGGATATTTAATTTTAGTTTTGTCTCATTTCTCTCGTCCATATCCAGTCTGAAACATTCAAATCCTCTGCAGTATGGAAACACCAACTTGTGAGTTAAATACAAATTAGTAGCACCCATCTGAGTTCGGAAGGGGAATTTAGAGCATTGCCTCTTTGCTGTCAGGGTGCAGAGAGGGACAGGAGCCAGCAGCACGGCTGGCAGGGTAGGGGCCCATCCCAAAGCCCCCGAGCAGGGCTGGCCAGGGTGGGCAGCCAGCAGAGCTCAGAGGGGCAGATGAGTTCAAGGGGATGAGACAAGTCCAAGGCAAGGCAGAAATTCGCGTCAGCACGTGGGTCACTGCCCGGATGAACAGGCACAGCAGGGCTGGATGTGCAGCCCGGCAGAGCTGGGCAGGGACCGAGGGCCCCCACGCCTGGGGCAGGGGGGCCCAGGGCTGGTGGTGGCAATTAAGGGCTGTCAGTGCACTCGGGGCCCTGACACGCACATCTGGTACCAATTGCTGCTGTGTTTAAACCAGAAACTCGGATCCTTGCAAAGCCCAGGAGCTAGCAGGGGGAAGTGGTTATGCCTTTCAGCACAGGTCTAGCGTTTCTCCTGGGCTGGACACTCGATGCAGCTTGCCTGTCGCGCTCCAATCAGTTGCCTCGGATACCAAGTCAAATATTCAACCTCTGAAGAGGATACCTGGGTCTCCGGTTTTACTCCCAGAGTCTCCCTTCTCAGAAGGGTGACATTCTGGGGGCACTGGAGCATTGCCCTGAGGCTGCCACGTTGGCTCTGAGGCCCAGGTCTGAAATCTGCAGGTAGATGTGCCACAAAGCCCCTGCTCCCACCCATCCTCCTGTGCCTGTGTGCAGCGTGGGAGCACGTGCTCAGGTTCTGCTAAAGGCACTGAAATAGAACAGCATTTCAGGGTCTTGTTCCCTCTCTAAGCTGAGGTCAGTGGAACTGGTCTAAGTAATGCTCCCTCCATCAGATACTAAACATGGCAATTCCCAAATGGCTTTGCCAAGAAGCTGTTAGCACAGGAATTGTTCTCCTTTCTCTTGTCTTTGAATGTAAGGAGAGTTCCTGAATGTTCTTTGCAGCTCCTCTTAAGTTTAAGGGCCACTGGAGAAAGCAAGGGCTGAACTATAGGCCAGCTTCGTACTAATTCAAATTTAGAGTGCCTTTTTAGTGTTAAGTAGCTGTTTTTAAAAGTTGCAGACCAGGATTTTCCAGACATACCAATCAGCATTGAGACCACACTGTGCTGCAGTGAAATAAGGTATAAGTGAATTAGCTGAGCTGCACAGAAGCCTGCAGGATTTTGCAAAGCTGGACTGAGCAGTCTGCTCCCTGTTGGGAGCACTCCTCTGTGCATCCCTGCCTTGTGCCTTGCCCTACACAAAGCCTGGAAACTCTTTGGACAGGGAGTATCTTTTCAGTTTATATCTGTGGTGGTTGGTGCTTTTCTGGGGGTCTGGGTCAACACTGCTCCGAGCAGTAATAACTCTCCCTCCTGTTACTAAATTAGGACTGGAGATCATTCTTTCCACCAAGCAAGGGTTCCTAATCCTTCAGGAGATTATTTATTGGCTGCACCCCCATCTGCCCTCCCAGGGACCTGTGCCTCAGATGTCAAGGCACAGCATCCTTGCCTCCTTTAGTTCTGCTGTAATTCCTTCTCTGTCTTTGCCCCAGACTCCTGCAGCAGTTTCCTCTCCTGGAGCCTTTCCACAGTGCTGCTGCTCCTGCAGCCCTGCTCACCCTCCCCATTTCAGGTCTCCCTTTCCTCCTTTCTTGAGTTGTAGCTGTTTCTTGCTGTCCCCACTCCACCTGCAGAGCTGTGCTCTGGGGGCAATCAGCTGCTTAGCGTGGCAGTGCTCAGCTGAACTTTCTGATGCTGGTGGGGAACTAGTGCAGAAGATCTTGCTGACTAATCAACAGTCTAAACTTAAAAAAAAAAGAGAGATATTATCATGGAAAATTCGTAGTTCTGATGGAGCTTCTGATGGAGGCTCATTAAGAACAAGCTCAGAAAATCTCACATATAAATGAAAGCCACACAGTTGTTCTTGGTGATATGCTGAATTTGATTGTTTCTTATTACGCTATGGCTGCCCATTTTAGGAGTAATACACAGTTATTTTCTTGGTCTTAAATGGTAGTGTGGGGATATAACAAACCTCCCAAGTAAAAACTTTAATTAAAAAGCAAGCAGTAGCATCTGCAGCATATTGCAAGATAAGACTTCACTAACCTGAAAAACTAAGCACGATTCTAATTAAATCAGGGGAAAAAATGATGAACTAGATATATGTTTTATTTAAGGATAGCAGTTATATAAGATATCAAAGATCTCATGGTTGCTATCTGATGGGAAATGTTGCTGCCAGATCTCGCAGACTATTTCCAGGGAGTGAAATCCTTGTTCCACCGGTTCCAAGTACTGCTGTGATTCTGCATTCCACGGGGTCAGGACTTTGCAGTGGCTCTCTGTTGGACGTGGGAGCCCCGTTGGTCCTGTTGAGAGCTGCAGATGATCCAGCAAGGCAGCAATGTGTTCCCATGGCACAGGGAACCACCACACTGCCTGTGCTGCCCCTCTTCCAGTGAGGCACCAATACAAACTCCTGACTATTTATGGTTGTTTAATGTCCCGGTGCACCTTTTGAAAATTAAGTCTCTTAATCCCTCTATGCTGGCCAAAATCTATTTTGAGTGATGCCACTCAGCATTTCCTGTATTGTTCCAGATGGAGATAGTGCTGGCTCTTGCATCTTGTTTCAAACTGCGTGCTGGGCTCCTCTGCTTTGGAACAGCTGGTATTTTCCAGAAACACCGTGCTGCGCTGATGTGTGAAGTGATCTCTGTGTATCCCTCCTTGTGTCACAGGAATGGAATGAGGATTAATCAATTATGACCAAATCATGATGCCAGTGAAGTCAAAACAAGGATTTTTTTCCATGGGTGTCATGGGGGCCAGGGCTGGCTTCTGTGTGGATGCTATTGCTTTGACGTAAAAACAAAGGAAAATGCAAAGCATCATCTTGTTGAAGGTGTCTGTGTAGTGAGAATTCCTTTAGCTGGAGAGGAAAATGCATTGTAACAGCTGTTTCCTCAAGAGTTTAGTTACTTGTCACAGCAGGCATTATTGTGCTCGAGGAAATTGGGGTTTGTTGAACGTGGCTTTAAGCATGTGGTGCTGGCTGGCATTTGTGGCTTTGCATGTCCTGTGCATTCAAAACATGCTTTGTTATGCTTCCAGGGCTGGCTCCTGCTCTTTTTCCATATGAGCTTATGCTGTGGAATTGTATCTCAAAAGCCATGTTCTTAAATTCAGCAACAGTTCAGCTTTAAATATTGGGAAAACATCGAATACTGAACAACAATAGCTGCAGGTTATTGTCTATGACCAAGTGTTAATTATTTTGGGCAAACAAACAGGACCTAAAAAAAAAGAGCAATTCTGGCTAGATTTCTCAGAGACTGCAAAATATTCCTTGGTTAGATCTTCTGTCACATGGCACTTATGATGTCACATTTAAAACTGTAAATCCAGTTACAAGTTGGACAAATGATATCACTGAAAAACATTTTTGCAGGATCACCTAACTTCTTCCATGCAAATATAATAATAGAACATCTCTTGTGCAAATATAGGAAAGAGTGGTCATGAACTATTTTGGGGAAAGGGTACTCACCAGATGGACATAGAGGGAATATTCAGTCAGACACAGAGGAGCAGAAGAACAGTAATAAATATTATTAAAGGTGGGTGTGGATGAAGATTAGCCTATTCCTGCAGGAAAACTATCAAATTAAACTTAGAAAAATGTTGGTACATTCACAACATAAATCATGTGCTCTTCTGGCAAAGAAACAGTAAATGAAAAATAGAGGATATGTGTCATCCATGTTTTGTAGTGTTGACTTCATTTTCTCAAGTATGTAGAAAAGGTTTTGGTGTGTGTATATTAATATTTCTCTGTTGGCTAAAGACTAAATTAAAACACAGCCTGAAAGATGAAAAGCTCAACATTTTTCTTTCAGAGAATGGTGCAAAATATAGCTTTTGTGGTGACAAATAGTTTTCTTCACAAATGAAAGTTACCCCTGTGTGTGATAAACCCATGGCTGATGTCCTGGGTCCTGCCAGCTTCCAGTCTCTGAGCCAGGTCTGGCTTCTCTGAAGTCAAGGTATTTTCCACGACTGGAGGAGAAAAACCTTGTGTTGTTTGGGGCCACTTGTGTCTTTGTGAACTCAAGTGAATTGTTTGGGGTAGTCACCACTGCACCTCAACCATCAGGTTTTGGAAATAGGCTTGAAATCCCGTGTGGCTTCGTTCCCACTGCCGGTGCTGCTCAGTCCTTTGAGAATTCATCCAGGCAAAGGATCCTGATACCTCAGCCCACAAGGAAATACCTGAGCCTTTGGGCATTCGTGTAAATAAATCAGATCTCTGGTGTGCCCAGGGAAATGTCCTCCCTTTCCGGTTGGGCAGGCAAGGAGCTGATTACGGGTTGAAGTCCATCATGAGTGAGTCCCAAAGAAACACAGAGAATGAGGCATTTTGCACCAGCCTGAGGTACAAATTCCCACAAGCGGCCAAGGCCAGCAGTTCTGGAAAACTAAAATGCTCTGAAATGTCTGGCCCCAGCCTCTCTGTCTCTGTAGTGTTTCCTTGAGAGAGAGACAGTGGGGACACAGTGATGAGTGACCCTTTGAGAGGTATCCAGTGGATAAAGACCTGCTTACTGGCACACACAGGACCCTGGGAGAAGGGCAGGGGGGAAACAGGGCAACTTGGAGAAAAGACAGGCTGAAAAAAAGAAGAAAACCACATTTCTCATCCCAGTCTCCAGGAACATCCCACATTTCCTTCTCATTCCCTCCCCTGGCTCCCACTGCTGTGCCCTCCAGAGCAGCTGCAATGAGCCTGGGGGGATCTTTCCCACCTCCCCTCCTCTTTCTGCCCCCTGCAGCAGGACCCCCTTGCCCAGCTCACGACCCACACCAGACACTGCTGATGTCCTGGAGAGCCCGACACAGCCAGCACAGAGCAGTGGGCTGATCAGGAAGGCAGCCTTGAAAATGCCACTCTGTGGTTGCTTGGAAATGAAATCCAACTTTAGTATTATTTTTGAGCTTAGATTTTTTGAATCCAAAATTCCATGTGACGGAAGAGATGGGTATTTAAACAGATGTCTGCAATTTCTTTAAAAAAATAGAGATTGAGTTACAGATGGTAGAAAGGGCCTGAGAATTAAAAACTCCCGAGCTACAGGAAAATTTACATGTGAGCAAAATGTTTTGCTGAAATGTATGGTCATACAATTCTGCATGTTTCAAAATTAAGCTTTTTTTTCACCAAAAATGTGGATATCTTTTCCCTTCCCTATTATCTGCTTCTCTGCTGCAGCCTTGGCTGTCACCATCATTGTGACAGCCAAGTTGCAATATGAGGGTCCTGCTTCTAACAGACAAGACATACAGTTCTTTCCTTCTCCTTTCTCTGGTATAATTTGGCCTGCCAGGACCAACAATTTTGATCTGAATTAGTTTAAAAGAAAACTAATCTACCCTATTTGCATAATCGGTGCCTGATTGCTCTAACTTCCACTTTATAAAATGCAAATAAAAGGAATTTTATGATATAAGCCTGGAAGGAAACCAGAGTCAAAATCTGTATTTGCAGATGAAATGGAACCTTTTTTTCTTCTTTGGGGATTTAAAAAGAAAACTCCCAAAATAAATTCCGAGTGAAAAAGCTGATAACTTCTGAAGTGCCATATGAAATGCAAAGCACTGCATATTGGAAGGGGAAAATTGAACATATCTGGTACAGTTTTGAGGGGCAAGTCAGGATCCATCTCATCATCTGCGAGACCTGTGCATGCCTGTGAGCAGCTTTATGAGGATCTTCACTCATGCATGTGTGCTCAAAACAGCAGTGTTTGTGTGCATACGAAACAAGCACATGGACTCAAACACAAGCTGCGAGGACACTCACATGCAGCACTCCTCACCTTCTCTGCAGAGTCCCAGTCTGCCCACTGCCAAACCAGTTCCAATTAGCACGACCCCAGAGCAGAGCAGCAAGACCCACTACACACAGAAAAAAGCTGTTGGGTGACCAACCTTATTTCCTTTACAGTGGAATGGACATAATCAAAGTGTCTGCATCGATGAGACCATGAAGGAGAACTGGGATTGTCTGTTTGTCTCAGCCAGTAAGTACAAACAAACAGGTCTGTTAAGGGAACGAGGTTTGCTCCAAGTGTGGGACCACCTCTACAAACGTTCAGGGTCCGTGTGCACTCCTGGGTGTGTCCCAAACTGGATTTCCAGCAGACCAAAGTACAAAGGGTGCCTGGAGGACCTGTCCTGTTGTGTATTAATGCTGACAGATGCTCTCCAGCCGTGCCAGTGGTCAGCATCTTACACTCCATCAGCCTCTTACAATTTTGTAGCCTTCAACACCTTGCTGGGTGCTCACATTCAGGCTGGAGTCCTGAGGTGGCTGCAGGGCATTGTTCTGGTTTTGCTGGCTTTCTTTATGTGTCCATGTCTTGTGTCTGTAAGATCTTAATTGAAATTATCTTTGGTTGGCTGCATTTGTCTTTATTGAGAAGGCAACATCTACCACAGTGTGACAGTGACAGCTCTGTGTGTTCACATAAACATCTGCTTTGATCTGGTACTTGCATATTTCACAGGACAACTCTCAAAAAAGGGAGGTAGAAACTGGGCATGAACCTTCTATGACTCGTTAGACAGGTGCTTCCTGGCACTAAGGAATTATAAGAATAAACTGCAAAGATTAATAAGAGAACATGCAACCTATTTTAAAGTAGATTAAAAAATTGCTTTTAAATTACTTTCTCCCCCTTTTTTTTGCTTTTAAAGACAGAAAGTAATCCTATTATTTTGGCTTATTTCTGAAGGAGACTGGAGAGGAAAACTGGTTTTTTCTTAGAAATCAGATGTCTTGCTGGAGGACTTGTTGAAGGTCTCATGTTTGTTATGAGCTCTGACATTTTAATTGAAAGGACAAGAGTGTTCATTATTTTAAGCAAATAGGTCTTTTGTCCTAATTATTTATTAGATATCAGATTAAGTAGGTTTTAAAAACAAATACTGTAAATCAGAGTCTTTTCAGCAAAATGACTTTAAATCCTTTCTTTTCTCAGTTGCTCACCTTTAACATTTTATATCCAGTGATATTATAATTACATTAGTTCTCCATTTGTCAGGAGATTTAAAAAACTAATTCTCTGTTTCAAATGTAAAAATCAAGAATTCCCCCAAGCTTATTTTGGTTAAACTCCTGGATAACATTTAAAGCTAGAAAATGGTTGGTTATTTGTCAAGGGGGGAAAAAAAGGGAAATGGCACAGTTCTGTTGGAGTAAAAAAATGCAGATTTCATCAGTCTACTTGGAAAAAAGAGAAAATCACAGTACTGAATATTTTATTTAATACTATCTGCCGTGGGAAATAGGGAGAAAACTACCTTGAAGTATAATAGTTTAAAAAGACCGAACAGCAGGTCTTCTGCAGTAAAATTATATCTAAAATAAAATAGAGTGGCAGAAGACAACAATGGTGAAAGCCAAACAAAAGGAGAGAACAGAAACACTGAGAGGAAGAGCCCAGTGAGCTCTTTGCCTTTCAGAATGCTGGGTACATACTCCTGATTGTTAGATCAGCTTGCTGAAAAGGATATTCACCCTGTATCTGGGAATCAAAAAATTACATCTTTAGGAGGCCTGTGGGAATAGGAGAAATTTCTCATCTAAAGAAGTTAGATCCATTTGCAGAATGTGGATATTTTTATTGCTCAGCTTGAATCCTACCAAGGGATCCTGTGCCTCCAGTATTTTGAGTGTTCCTAAGCGTGCCACAGCAATAAGGGCACACTTGTGAATACTAAATGAGGACTGAATTACCACCCCGTACACATCCTGCGTCTGAGCCAGCTCGGAAATGAAAGATCATGTCACATATGAAGCTTGAGAACTGATTAATTTTGATAGCATATTTATAGTTCTCATTTACAGAGAACTGAAAATACCTTAAACTACTGGAATGCTAAATTACACAAAAATAATGTAAATCAACGGGAGCCATACACAAATTAGGACAGAGTGACGGTGGAGAGGTTCAAGATGGAACTGTCTGTAGAGGAATTGCTTAATTCAATATTGATAATGTTAAATGGTTTGCACGAGATCTGGGCCTTACTCAAATCCATGGGACTTTTACCACTGACTTAAAGTGAGGACAGGGCTTCATCCTCTTTTTGGCAGAGAAAGGAGGACCACAGCAGTGTGCCACACCTTGGAAAAAGGGGTATCTCATCCATTTGGAAGAATAGTGGCAATTTCAGATGAAGGGACTGCACTTACAGAAACCCAAACATGAGCAGAAAACTGGGTTAATTTGCTGTCTGCCAGGGAAAATGTCTCAGGGTACTGGAGAAATGGGACTAAAACCCTGTCTCTCCTAGAAGACAGTTCTGCAAAGAGCATGAATGAAGTGGGAAGACCTTATGAACAAAAGCAATATACAAAAATTTGTATCATGTGAATTTCACAGCCAATTATGCTTCCATAAACTTAAGCTTTATTTTTATAATTGGGGCTGAAAACACAGTCTTGAATGCAAGACTGGAAAAGATTAAAGAATTAGAAAATGCTAAGGCAACTGCAGCTCCAATTTCCTATTCTCATCATATCCTGACACACATAGTGAGTGCATTACCCCATTTTGATCCAATTCCATTAGATACTTGTTAGTCACATGCAGCACTGGTTCATAAAACACAGCTCTTGGATACTCACCAAAATGAGCTAATTAATCAGAGAGGACCAAGACAATTTCTCTCTGATGAATGGAGTATGTAATTTAACAAAATGAGGTAAATGGTGTAAAAACAGTGTTATAAAATGCTCAGATTCATGGTGAGAGTTTTTTCCACACAATTGCTAGGATGCTAGTTTTCCCCTCAGAGAATATTACCCCTCACTGTTTCCCCTAGAAGAGAGGAATGGTCACATCCAAGCAGTATTCAAGGATGGAGGTTGTCATGAACACAAAAGGATTGTCACTTTTGCCGTGGCTGTCTCAGAGGAAATGGAACCTCACCTTCAGCTGGCAGAGCAGGACACAGGAACTTTTGACATCAGTGATTAGCTAAGGAGCTGAGCCTCCTTCAACATCCACAGTAACCATCTGTCCATGGTAAAAAGAGCAGGTCCATGGGAGAGGTGTCATCCCACAGCCTCATGGAAATGTCTGTGCAATTCACCCTGCTCCTTTTTCTGCCCAGTGACATGGACTTTATTTGAGTGTATGGGATTGAAAGTCTATTTTGGTGTTCCAGACATCAGGAAATAGATGTCTGTCAGGAAGGGAGACAGGTCCTTTGTCCATAGCTGGAAGGTGTTTGGTTGCTGGCTAAGTTTTCCTTTGAGGATTCCCATGAGGTCCCGAGGTAATACTGGGGACACCCCCGGTCATCACACACAAAGTTAAAGCAGGCAAACATAAAAGCCTTTCCCACAACTTCTAAACTTTCTTGGAAAGAAAGGATAAATCAACGTGAGATTTTTTTTAAAAAAAGGATGAAAATAATCACTCTTGATGGCAGAGTATTAATTATAACTTTGTGTGGGTGAAGTTAAAAGCCTGTCTTATGTGTGAATTGGGCGTCTTTTCTCCACGAAAGAGTAAGTGTGTCTGTGTACACAGTCCTGTAAACACCCGGACGAGCAGGTCCACGGCGCTGCTATGGATTTGTGTCCTGTGATTGCCGGTCAGATGCCAGTGTCACCCTCGTGGTTGGCTAGCCACGACACGGCTCTTCCACACTAGCTCAGTTTTTCCTTCCCTGGTTAGGAATCGTCCCTCTTTTCATTTTCACGACACGTACATAATGTTAGGACCCTGTGTGGCACAGATTTGCGGCGGGGCTGAGAAGGGCCAAAGGAGATTCAGCCCTCCCGACCGGATTCACACTTCAGGGCAGAGCAGCCGGGCGCTGGGTGGGTGCGGCCGCTGACCTGGGCTGCGGGGCTGGCTCTGCCAGTGGCCAAACGGGGCTGACACGGCCCCGTGGCTCGCAGGCTCCGCGCTCACGCCGGGAACGCGGATTCGGAGCGTGAAAAGACGCGAGGAGGGCGTGACAGCGGGAGAGAATCGCCCGCTCGTGTTTCACCGGGCATCCCTCGGCGTGGCATCGCCTCCAGTCGGAGGCGCATCCCCGGGATCCGCGCTCGGAGCTCGCCGTGCCCGCGCCGCGGAGCGGGGGCTGCCGGCGGGGCGCTCCCGGTGCGGAACGGCCGGTCCCGGACAGCCGGTCCCCGGGGTGGGCTCACCCCTCTCCGCCGCTCGGGCTCCCCGGCCGCGGGCGGGGCG
>VZTH01019022.1:380199-461378 GCA_013397815.1 Aleadryas rufinucha
CGCGTGGGCGCCGCCTCCGCCCCGGCCCCGCCGCAGGTGCGGAGCGGGGAGAGCGCGGCCGCCCCGCGAGCGCTCCCCGGAACCGGCGTTTTGTAACGTAATTAATCACTGACGCCCGCTCGGGAGCCGCCGGCGGAGCGGGCACGCCGCGGAGGAAGAGCCCCGGCGGCGAAATCCCCGCTGGAATGAGCGGGGAGGAGCTCGGGATGTGGCGGAGCGGGGGCTGGTGCGGGGCCGGGGTCCGGTCCCTGGCCGGTCAGCCGCGGGATGTGCAGCGAGTTCATTGTGAGATGTTTCACGCGCTGGTTCAGCGAGAGCTCTGGCTGCTGGAGGCACACGGTAAACTTGCCTGAATTGTGCCAGGTGGTCCCTAATTTGTGTAAATATTTTCCCCTTTTAATTTTTTTTTTTAACGTGCCAGAAGTCTGTGACCACATGTGGTGGCCTCTTGGTGAATTGGGACTGGTCTTTCCAAAAATTAGTCCTGCATTTTTGCTATCCTCTAACTTACGTGAGGGGACAAAAGCCAAATGCTGGCATTAGGGCGATTTGTGAACTAAATATCAGGAAACAGAGGTTAAGGTTGTGCCTTTGGCTTGAACTATATATAGGTTTGAGGTCCTCTCGACCAGAATGTCTTGGGGGATTCCAAACCCACTCATTTAATTTACTTTATTTTTATCCTATTATGTTCTCTTACACCTTTTCCTTGCCTCTCCTCACCCCCCTGTGGCAAGGAATCGTTCTCCAGTTTCTGAGCTTCCTCTTGCTGCTTTTAAACGTCCAAACTCCCACTGTAGATTTGTTGATTGTTGTCAAAGTGATATAATTCGAGACTATATGGATAAATAATGAATTAAAATGACATGCATGTGTCTGAATTTGATACCTGGGAGTACTGAATAGAAGTACAGGGGCAGAAGGAGAAATAGGATCTAAGTGAGTATCATCTCCACACGTTTCTCTTCAGGATTACAAGGGGCTCATCTGCTTCTTCATTATGCAAAGTTTCACTGGAAAATAAAAGAAAAACTGTCCTTGGGGTTGGAGAAAGGAGTATCAAAACCTGTCTGGAGCAGCACTGCCCCGCAGAGTCCGGGATGGTCAGAAACATCCATCCACGGGAAACTTGCTTCTGCCACTCTACCTGGGTGTCTCTACAGGCAAATATTTTTGTTGTTGTCATCTTTAACCTTTTCCATACTGGTAGACCAGTTTAGCTGTGCCTTGGAGAGAACTGAGTGGAAGATCACAGTGGTGCCCCATCCTTTCTGTCAGTCAGTTGTAGTTCTGGGCTCGGTGTGGTCCTGCTCTGCCTCCAGAGCTGTTCAAGCTGCCAAGGACTGGAAGGCTGTGGAGAGCTCTGGTTGTGCTCCTGTCTGTGCTGCCACAGGCACTGTCAGGTCATGCAGACTTGTACAGGCAGCAGGCACGCTCACTAGTCTAGTTCAATACCCTGATTCAATGTGTTTCTCGGTTATTTCAGTCTTACAGCGGTGCACGTGAGATCAAGCTCCCAGTGTCATTCATTCCCCGGGTTCCAGCGTGGGTTGTACCTGCTCCTGCACTCTGCACAAGAGTTCAGACGAGGTGTTCGGTGAATGTGCATTTTTCCAGTGTCTCACTTCATTATCTTGCCATTCACCTTTCTGATCCAGAGCACTTGGAAGTACGTTTGTGACAGCCTTGCTGCAGCTGTGGCTTAGCACACATGGCACAGGAGCAACCTCCCGGTTTTCTTCCGGTTCCATCCGTGCTGCAAATCCTTCACCTCTGCATGCTCTAGCTTTTCCTTCTGTGAAATGGGCACCTCTGTACTCACATGTCTTTGTGAAGCAGGTTGTGGTCAGAACACAGAGCTCAGTCATTCTTGGACGAATATATTTTGGCCCAGGCATTTGAGTAGGATTTGCTTCCTGGGCACATTTTGGTGTCACATATGGGGCATGTACTCATAGAAATTGTGACAATGATTTGATTCTTAGCTCTTAAAATGTGTTTTTCTTTAACTTTCCTTTTTTCTTTTTCCTGGGGGTGACCATTGCTAATGATTCATTTAAATGCTGCCTATGGATCTGGCAGTGACTGATGGTGCTATGAAACCTGATACAGCTACTTGAGCTCAGCAAAGTAAAGCTATTTAAATTGCTTATTAGCTGTGAGCTGAGCTATTTAAACTGTTGGTTTAGTTCAACTTACTAGGCAGCAAGGTAGTGTCAAGTTTTACAACAGCTATTTATGTGTTTTTAAAAAAACCCTAATGCCTGTAATACAGGGGATATGAAAACAACGCTGTAAAAAAGTGACCCGGAAAAAAAATCTGATCCAGTGTCCATAAAAGTCAATGTGAAAGTTGCTGCTGATTGAAAACCACTGTATTTTGGTCAAGCCACTGTTAAGAATCTCTCTCGACAAATGTCAACTTTAAAGGGAATGAATCTTTTCCCAAATCACCTCTTTCTTGTACCCAGCATATCTGATAGCTGCTGTTACCTCAATCTCTCAGAGCTTAAACTTCAGCTATTTGAAAACCACAGTGTAACACATTTCCAGCTGCAGAAATCTGTGTCTGAAAATACCACCTGCTTTGTCTCTTGCTGTTGCAAGCCAAGGGCTGACACAATCAGGGAAGTGTCTCTGATGTTAGTGGGCTGTACCTACTCATCTAATAGCCATGGTCTGATTCACCGTGACCTCAGTTTAAGCAGTCTGAGTTAAATTTACAGTTATAAAGATACTTGAGGTTTAGGTATTAGCTGATTTAAAAAGGTGTTGGATAGCTGTTTCATCTGTGCTTAAATTCTTTTATTATTTTCAATTTCTTTGTATCTTTGTATTTCCTTATCTATCCATTACAAATAATTTCTGTTATGAGGTGTGTGACAAGTATCCGGTTTAGATTGGACCTGTAAATCTCTTCACTGCTGCTGAAGCTGTTATTTGTATTATCTGTTGGGTTAAAACTCAACCAATTTAAACACCCTCTAGCATTAAAACTGTATTTTAATTCTGTTTTATAAATCATATCAAAATGACAATCAGGCCTCTGAGTGTTAGAAATTATTGCAGAAAGCTGCACAGCCATGTAGAAATGTGTGCTCTACAGGTTAATGGTGAACTAGCTCACAGCACACCTTTCTTTTGGCCAACATGAGATGTCTTCTCTTTGCTGCTTCCTCAGGGGCTAGGGGGGTAATTTAGTCCCCTCCAGCTGGGATCTGTCCATACCTCTCCAGGTGAGCTTTGAGCCAAGCACCAGGAAGTTTGGAAAAGGTGAGTTTCCGTGCATGGATCAGGCAATGAAGTAACCTCATGTTTAGGAGATTGGTCTCTTGAACAAAACTCTGTCCCCTCTGTGATATATCCATGGAAAGGTGCAGTTGGGGCTCTATTACTGAGGGCAGCCATATGTAATGTTTGTATTTTGCAATGACATTTAAGAGATGGGGAAACTCTGCCCTGCTCTCCTCCCTTCTGCTGTCAGCAGTGCTGATATCCATCGGCCAACATGTGGCTTTATTTGGGGAGTAAAAGGCAAAAACTAACATGAGGGTAAGGAAAGGAGGAGATGAACGAAGCAGAAGATGTGGTGAAGCTGATGTTATAGGAAGACAGTAATTTTGGAGGGGGGTTCACTGGTACCAGCAGTACTTTAGAAACCATGGTGATAAGCTTTGCCTGGAATAGTGTTGTTGCAGAGGAAATTCACCTTGGCTTTCGTCCAGCTCCCGCTGAAATCCATGGGAGTCTCGCAGCAGCTCCCTCCAAAGTTTGGCCAGGCCATCTGTCTGCGAGGGAAGGGGGACCCTGGGAGAGGCAGGCAGAGAATGGCACCTGGCTGTCACTGCAGTCTGGGGTCCCTCAGAGCAGGGCTGGGACGAGTGTGCCTGAAGGCAGCTCAGTTGGTACTGTGAGCTCAGGGACTCTTCTGTTGAGATTTTAAGGTCAGCAGCTTCGGTTCGGTCCCCAGCATAGCTCAGAGGGGGCAGATTGTACCCAGCTGGGGGTGGTTTTGGTGTTCAAGGAATGGGATTGAGATCTGATAGATGCTGAGGCTGTTCAGCTCATGGTTTTTGAAGCAGCTGGCTGGGGGTGCTTGATTCTTCACAGCCTTGGTTCCTGACATAGCTATTTCCATTTTGCAGGGTAGATATAAATGGGTGTTGTTCTGACTTGGAGAATTCTGTCTCTGTGCTGATACAGGTGTCTGCACAAAAGCCAGTGGAAAAGTCAGGTCCAGAGAACTTTGTGTTCTGGAGCAGTGTTTGGGTTCACTGAAATGATGGGGAAGCTCCATTGACCTCAATAGTATGAAGTCCCTTGCTAATGTTGAACTCGTTTATGTAAGGTAAGAGAGGCAGGGAGCTTGGTGGGGTGGGTGAAAGAGAGGAAAAGAAAGACCAGATAGCTAGATCCTCATAATGATTTGTTCTTAGAGTTTTGGTGAAAAAAAAAAAAGGTGAGTGAACAAACCTGTAACAGTGTTTTGTCCAAGTGACTTCACCTCTCCCAACTGTGTGAGGAGTTCACGGCACTGCAGACAGATGCACATAGCTGAGTTTACAGGGGCTGCTACAGATAAGTTCACCAAATTACCAGAGCAGAAATCTGCCAGTACCACAACCAGTCTGAGCGCTCTGCTGTAAATTTCTCGGACATTTGCTCATGCAGACTTAGCTGAAGAAAGAGTGAACAGAAAGACGACTTAAAGCCGAGAGTCATCACAGTCAAGTTGCTTTCAGCTGCTAACCTAATTAATTACCACTGTTAATTTAATTATCACTTGAGGAAAATCTTATAAATAAAATATTCTCCACAAAGTTGGGATGTCCCTCAAGCCCTTCTTTCTATTTGAGAAGAGAATGGTGAGTAGGTCTCCTGATAACAAAGGCTTAATTTGAAATGTTAAAAAGAATTATTTGATGTTCACTTCCTTTAAACTGAAACTTTTTTAACTGATCCAAGATCTGATAAAGTGTCTCAAACTGTTCAAACATATTCCCAGCATGACTGAAACAGGCAGAGAAGGACAGTGAGTTTGCTGAGAACCCAAGGGCAAGGGCATCCGCCTGGTTTTGCATCTAGATTTTCCTGCAGTGCTGTGTATTCATTTTATTTGTTCATTTGGCTCTGTTATTGCAGTGCCCAAGATAAATAGCCTCACCCATGAACATACACTTAGGGAGGCGTAAGCATTTTGAATCAGCTGTTGGTTTTCCTGTTGACTTTGTGATAGGGTGTGTGCAGAGTGGGAAGGTCCTCGCTCCTGAAGGTTGCTGCATGGTCAAATCTGTGTCTGCTTTCACCCTGAACGCTCCCCATCGCCTTTTGCACTCTGTGCCCTGCAAATACGGAGTGTGACTTGTTTATCCTGTGATTTGGTCGTGGCTCTCTAGGATGTAAATGTGCTCAGAGGAGCGTATTTCAACTGTGTTTCTCTGATAATTCAGCTGTACACCGTAAATAGCTGACGATCCTGTTCTTAAACCTCAGAACGTGACAAGGGCACTGCCTTCAAAAGGAAGACAGGAAGTGTTTAAGCTCGAGCCTTAAAGAAGCCCTTTTAATGGCAAGAGCAATTAGGCAGGGAATAGACAATTAGTATCTGGGAAGGTCGCTGCTGCGCCACAGCCACGCACCAGCCAGCGCGGGTCGGGGATGGTGTGGGTAGGGCTTGTGTAATACACACTCATGCAAAATGTGCTGGATGGATGAGATTGGATGATGCAGTTGATCTTTGATTGTATTTTTGGTGACACATCCTAGCTGCTCCCTGCCTGTTTGTGAGAGAAATGTGCCCGCTGCTGCCGGCTCGGGTGCTCTGTGCTGAGCTCATGTGTGACACGAGGAGCCGGCTGCTTACTCCTCATTGACGCAGCACCTATTAGAGGCTGCTGGACCCTCTGCCTCACTTGGAACTGCTTCGTAATGGTAATTTTGCCACCGGGGTCAGGATTAAAATGAAGATAATATTTTAAATAATTGATGCTCGAGGCGTTTTAGGATTTGTTTAAAAAAAAAAAAAAGGATGTTGCTGGCTGACATCAGCAAGCGGGACAGCCTGCTTAATGACTCACAGGGGAGCAGGAGCTCTGCTGTGTAGGTGTGCTAGGATTTGTGGGCTTCATGTATGAGGGCTAGCAAGAGCTTCAGCTGCAGAACAGCAGTGGCTTTGTCATGGAGCAGGAGCATGCAGGTTTGAGACAGGGGAACGAGGGAAAAGAGGGTGATGGAGGTGTGAGCAGCAGTGAGTGCTGCTTGCTGTGCGAACCTGTTCCCTTGGGTGGCACCGCATCCTCCTTTTCCTGCCTCCTCCGTGCGCTGATCTGATTTTATTTGTTTGACGTGGCTGATCAAAATGCAAGATTGTAAGGATTCCTGAAGGGACAGACTGTTTCCTTTCCATCTGGAAGTTTCACTGCAGCCTACAGGATTTAGAAACTCGAACCCTTCTGCGATTCAGAAAGAAAATTTCTACAGAAAGTTGCACTTCTCTGCCTATGCATCAAGAGGCCTGGGAGAGCCCTCCAGAGCTGCCAGCGTTGTTCCCCATTAGCATTTTCATTATAATAATAATAATAATCCTGCAACTGCATTCTTATCAGGCAACGTTTAGTACCTCAGTGCAGCAAGGCAGCAAAGGCCTCTGTGGAATACATTTAAAAATATGTAGCCAGCTTGTAAAATATTTTTTCCTAAAGCTGCTTCTGCTTGTACTGAGGATCCTTCCTTGTGGAACTGTGAAATGGTGCTGTATGAGTACTTACTGAATAAATACTTGCTGTTTGCTTAACGCTTTGCAATAGATTCTCCTCAGATATGGAACCACTGTATTTCTTGGGGGGGGGGGAAATTACAAAATTTTAATCTTCCTTGGCTCTGAAGGGAAATCTTGATTTGATATGTGGAGGTGTGAGCATCTTATTTTTAGTATTCAATTACTTATTGTTTAATCCCTAGAAGAAGGACAGTGTAGCCAGAGCTGGGGAGTATTCAAAGCTTTTCCTTTGGAAAGGTGGTGCTTCAAGGTGCACAGTCTCTCCTCATGCTAATTGTGTGGCAATGACTGAGTCAAGTTCTGTGCTGTGGGTGAGTTGCTCTGTAATCTGTAACAGCAACACTTGGTTGTTGCCTTTGTTTCAGTCCCTGGTTTTATCAGGCTTTTGTATTCCAGCTTCCCACTGCGAATCTGTGGCACACATCTGAAATGTCTCTCTGCAGTTGTTTGTGGGAGCATGGGATCTGTTTTGTGTTACTGAAAACGTTCAATAAGAGCAGTTGGAAAAAGCTGGGGAGGTTCTCTGAGATGAGGAGTGAGGAATGTCCCCAGCCAGCACTCCGGGCTGTGCTGGGGCACCGAGCTGCTTGGAGGATGCGTGGGAGATGCGGGGAGTCTGACACGTTTTTGTCATTTATTTCAGAGATGGTGGGGTCTAAAGGCGAGGCAGGAGCTCTGTTCTGGTGGGTAGCTCAGACACTGGTGCAGAGATGGCAGCAGCACAGTTGTCCCTGTGTCCCCCAACCACCCCAAGTCCTACAAATCACACAGATAAGTTTGTATGAATTACAGATTTAAAACTTGTTCTGTGCCTCCGAGTGGCAGATTTGGCTTGCAGAGAGTTGCTCTTGGAGGATCCTACCTTTTGGGATAGAGCAGTGTCTGGCATGCAGGATGATGGGATGCCAGTCCTGAAGGTGATGTCGTCAGACCCTATTAGCTCAACTTTTTCCCAGAGCTGTCAGTTTGGATTATTCTGGTGTCCCTCCATAAGCACACTTCCACCATGTGGCATGTCCTGACCTGGGAGTGGGATTTCACAACTTAAAAGCCACAAGGTGGTCAGTTTAATCTCATTCCACCTTTATACAAAAGAGGAGGTCTAGCCACTTCACCCTCTCTCTTAAACCCTTGTATAGCATGCATGCACTTCCCTCTTTTTCACTTTTTTTCTCTCTTAATATTACTTGTGATGAGTCTGTATCTTGTGTGGTCTGTACACAGGATGTACCTCAGCACTGCCCCTCCAGGTAAAGTCCCTACTTCTTACACCCTCACGTAGTCCAAACCCCTGATAAAAGAACCCCAAAGCTGAAATACTCCTCCCTGAGCTGCCAGGAGGTTTCTGCCCAGGCAGGACACAAAGTGGGCAGTGCTCGTGGGCACAGTGTACAAGGAGGAGATGAGACAATCTTTGCTCAATCAGTTCGTGTTCATGTTAAATTCAGTGATTGTCATAATAATCCCCTCTCCTCCAGCTGCAGTAGGGACAAATTTATTCTTTTGTGAAACAATAAAGGAGATTTAGTTGCCTAAAACTTTACAGCACACAGGTGAATGAGAGCTGTCTCTTTTCATGATTATTTTATGCTTGACAGCTGTTTGTCACCTCTGTAGTCCATTACAGGAGATAGCTAATTTTCTGTTGCCTGTTGTTTATAGAGTTGTTCCTCATAAACTTGTATTTAAAGTGTCTTCTAAAAATGCTCATTCATAAAAACCACTCTAATTTGGTTTATGGTCCTTTCCAAGAAGAACAGAAACTGGCTTGACTGAGAACAGGGATCTGTCACTTCACTACACCCACCCAAATTCGAGGGAATGGAGCTAAAAGCTCGAGTCTGTAATCTCAGTTACAATGGAACACAATAGCTGTGAAGCAAGGACCAGCTCCCACGCTCCGGTGAGGGAATTGTGGGTTTAGGAGTTATTTGGGGTAGATGGGGAGGCTGCTCATCTCCTCCCAGGCAGATCCAGAAGTGTGTGTGTGCCCATGCTTCCCTGGGGGACTTTTCTTACCCCTCTGTGCCTCCTTCACCTTCCTGAGTGCTTTGGAGCAGGGGAATGGGTATTTGTGCACCACGTGAAATTCCACTTTGTCTTTTGAGAGCTCCGAAGGACGAAGAATGTCTTTAAAGTTTCCATGTCATCCTCCAAGACTTTCCCCAGACAGAAGGTTCTGAGCATGTGTTTTCTGAGACCTTCAAAACTGCACATTGTGGGAGATGCATCAGCTTTCAAGGATGTGGTTGTGTGCAGCCGGATGCTCCCAGCAATCTCTCTCGCCCTGCTTTGCCTCCCCAGACTTTTCTGCAAAGCCTGTGGTTTTGCAGAGGGCTGTAGGGACAATTTCCTTCATCAGCTGGACCTAAGCCTGGGGTAAACACCTCTCCTGTGGTTGTGGTTGCCTCCTTTTCCCTCTACAGGGAAGGTCTGTTCTGAATTTTTCAGCCACCAAGCAATAATCCTGCATAGGTATTGTTCAGATCTTTGCAAGAACTTTTCTCCATTGAGTTAGAAATTAGCATTTCAAATTCTATGGGGGAGAAGTTGCCAAAGTTTTTTATATTTTAAGCTTAAGAGTTTGGAATGGAATCAAAATATCTAATCCACTTTGCATTCCCTGCTTGGTCTTTCCTCCCTGCCTTATGAATTGGCATCCTTGTCCTTTGGAGGGAGAGCGATATTGTGCAACCCTACACGGCTTCTCTTGTGAAATATCAAAGTAATGCTGCAGTGATTTCCAACACCCTTCCCAGTAACTGTTAAATCAGCGCAAGAGGCTGTACTGGAAAGAGTTTATGCTCATCAGCTGCTTTACAGGATGACCTCTGAATTATTGGCCAGAAGACACAGCAGACGCGCAGCGGCTGGGAGCGATTTGGGGTGGTTCAGCGCTGCCTGTTATCCATAAAAGTACAGCCCATTTCCGTGACTTAAACAGGTGGCCCAGACTTCGCACCTTGGAGTTGAGTTGCTTTTCCCCTCTTTCTTTTCTTTTTCCATCTCGTTTTTGGCACTTCTCCTTCCCCTGTGGTGAGGCTGGAGCGGCCGCTGCTGCCTGGGGGGACAGCCTGGCCGGAGCCCAGCGTGGCAGCGGCTCCAGGCCCGGGTCAGCCTTGGCTGCCAGGCACATGGAAAAACACAGGGCTGGTCTGCCTTGTCTAGGGAGAAACAGGCAACTGAAATGCTCTTCTGCTGCCTTTCATGGGTAGTAAAGCTTCCTAAAAAAAACCCCCTGCGTTTAGGGACACCTGCAAAAGAGGGCTTACAAATCGAATGGATTTAATTCTTCGGGTGCGAAAGTGTGAATGTGCGAAAAGCATAGTAAGAATTTCTCACCAGTTGGCACCTTGTCCTCAGTGGCTGAGCAAGTGCTTGATCCATTCTGCATACCAACGCCAGGCATTAATTTTAGATCACAGGGACTATGAAGAGTGCAGTTTCCAGCTCTCGACTCGCTGTATTTTACATATGGCAAATAGGGGAAAACTGATACATGAACTTTTTTGTCCCCCAGTAGGGGAGGTGGCTGTTTCCACCAGCAAGGACTTTCCTGTCATGAAAGCACATGCAAAACAAATCACTGCAGAATACAAAACATTGTTTTCAATGCTATTTTAAAACAAATAAATGTTCAGAATTCTGCTCTGAAAGTGAAGCAATCATTTAACTCGTGTAATGTGGGTTTATTATTCTGGCACAACCATCTGTGGAGAATTTGAGCTGATTTTGCTCTCATTTGTTTGGTGTAAATAATCAGTAACTTAGAGCAGAAGAGGATTGGGTCTCCTGCATGTGTTCTCCTGTTGTTCTCATCCAACCTGGCCTTGAACACTTTCAGGGATGGGGCATCCACAACCTCTCTGGGCCACCTGTGCCACTGCCTCACCAACCTCACAGGGAAAAATTTCTTCCTATTATCTAATCTAAACTTGCCCTCTTTCAGTTTGAAGCCATTCTCCCTTGTTCTTTCACTACATGTCCTTGTAAAAAGTCACTTTCCAGCTCTCCTGTAGCCCCTTTGGGTACTGGAAGGCTGAAAACCCCAACTCTCCCAGCCTGTCTCCAAATGAGAGATGCTCCATCCCTCACATCATCTGTGTGTCCTCCTCTGGACTCGCTCCAACAGCTCCATGTCCTTCTTTCATTGGGGGACCCAGACCTGGATGCAGTACTCCAGGTGGGTCTCAGGAGAGCAGGTTAGAGGGGGAGAATCACCTCCCTTGACGTGTTTTTGGGATGCAGCCCAGAGTATGGTTGGCTTCTTGGGCTGCAGGTGCCCATTGCTGAGTCAGTCCTACTCCAGAGGTCCTGCCTTCAGGGTTTGGGCAGCCCTCTGCTGGGTTTGCAGGGGGCAGGGCTGGGCATGTGGCTGCCTTTAAAAGTAGGGTGACAACTTCGGTGTCGTTTCCACCAGCGAGGAGAGAAGGAACGAGGAGCACCAGGAGAAGGAAGCGCGTGTCTCGGCGCCGCCGGCTCCTCGGGCGGCTGGCAGAGAGTGGCACTGCACAGGGGCCGTGCAGAACAGCTGAAATGAGGCACAGTGTGCTCACAGAGCCCCGAGCTCTCCAGCTGAGGGCCCAGCACGCGGCCGGGTCCATCGATCAGCGCGATACCCGCGGGCCCTGGAGCCCGCACGGAGCGGGAATCCTGGGAGGGAGCCCAGCCCCCGTGTGCCGGCCCGGCCGAGCCCATTGCTTTCATCTCCGTCCCTGGAAAAATTTATTTTAGATCGTCTCATCATTTTAAACATTTGGTAAGTGTTAATATACTTTCAGCTCAGTGGAAATAATCACCATATGGCTGTAAGATCTGCCATCTGTCCAGAGACGCCGGGATACAATTAGTCCATGTAGTCCATTTATCAATCTATAAGTGACAATATTCACGGTCCTGGCAACTTGGGCTGCTGACAGAATCAGCACTTGCATAGGCCTACCTGTCTGCCCTTATTACATCAATATATAAATGAGATGGAAAAAATCCCATCGTTCAGCTGTGTCCTTCACCCTTGACAGGAAGGAAAAAAAAAAGTCTGTATTAGTGTAAATGAGACTGAGGAAATGGTATGCCTTAATTTTTGTAGCACTAATTGGATTTTTTAATGTCTAGTAGACCTTAATTTCATAAGGCAAAGCCAGAGTTATGTGCAGCCTTTCAATCAAGAAATACCAGCAGGACAGAGTATATCAAAGACAAAAAAAATGTATTATGTCCTCTCCTGTTGTATTAATTTACAAGTCACAAAAAGCTAAATACTACAAACATGAGAAAAGTCATCATTAACATCATAAAGGTAAAAATTCATTTCCAAGGTTTCTTGTTTGACTTCAGAAAAGCAAGAAGAGTTTTTCAGCAAAGTGAATATATTTTTTTAAAAGGTCAAGGCCTTTTGGTTTTAAAGCTATTAATGATCTGACATTATAAGGGTTCTGACTTTTGACTGCTCCTGCCAATCTCTCCCCTGGCCTGTGTCCTAGCATGGCCCTTCAGGACTGTCACCTCCTTAAAACTGGGGTTAGATTTGGAATAGCTAATGCATAGCCAGAAAATAATTTGAATGTTTTATTTGGTTTTGCATATTACCCAAACTCATCTTGCATAATAAGTTTATAAAAGGCATGTGTGCTATGTTTTGTTTATTCTACAAATTTTCAGCCAGCCCACACTAATTTTTGAGACTCTGCTGACAGGGAAATGTAATTTTTTTGGCATATTTTCTTTATAGCTGTAGTTAGGGAACCTGCATAGCTTGAAAAATGCTGATACTTAAAATTAAATCCTTCCATACCCCACACTTTGTGTAACCTGTGTGTAACCTACAATGTTGGAGGCATTGGCATGCAGAAATGGGAAGTGCCAAGGGAACAGCTCTGTAGGGATCAGGAACAGGTGGCTATTGAGGTTCAGGAATTTCTGTGATAAGTTTCTCCCAACACTGCCTGCAAATACCTGCACTTTGCAGTGTGAGCAGGTTGCAGGGGTTTCGTTTTGTGGGGTTTGTGGCGAGGGAGGTGGTGGTTTTTTGTTTTGTAGATACTGTATTGCTCACAAATAACCTGTTGGTTAAGTTTTTCAGGTCAGTAGTCCTTCCCTCTGAAACTCAGGAGACTGCCAGAGGAGCCTCACTCTTGCGCTGGGGCTGCTGACAGCTTTTTATACCAACAAATAATGTACATATCTGAGATCTGTACTGTAAATCTGACGGCTGCAGATGGTGTTATATTTTTAAAGATCAAAGTGAATAATGTTGGCTTCTAAATGTTTGAAATTTCCTTTGTATTTTTAACTTGAAGCAGAAGAAACGTGTCATCCCGTTGTCTCATTGGCTCCCAGCAGCTCCCCGGGTGCCAGGAGCCGTGTCCCCCGGTGCCTGGGAGAGCTGCTGCCTGCGTGCAAGCAGCAGCCAAGGCACTCTGCCTGCTGGTTCTGTTAGTGCATCCAAATCACCAGAACATGGGAATCTGCTTCTTTTCAGATTGTCTAATATCAATTGAACTGGGTGGGGGCTGAGGCTGGCTTTAGCCATGCCTGTCTGTGCCCAGCACCTTGCCCTGGCCTGACTGCAGCTGTGGGGTCCCTGGCTGTGAGCACAGGGGGCTGTGTTAGCCCTGGAACCCCTCTTTCTTATTTTTTAATATGCTGCCTTTGGTGCTCTTGGCTACATTTGGCGATTTTTTGTCTTCTGGATGGTTTGCTCTAGAAGGAGGCTGGTGGGATCAAATCCCTTTAAGCATGGCAGTGCTGTTGCCAGCCTGGTGCTGTTCTCAGCACGGGCAAGTCAACACCTGCCCTGAAAACCCAGTGTGGGCATTGCTTTGCATCTTTCCGATCTCTTGCAGAGCAAATTGCTTGTCCTGCAATTGCTTTTAATTTTTACATCCTTAAGTTTCTTTGAAGACACGTGGCCTCGTATTAAACCATCTGTTGGTGCCCTTTTCCTTGCAGTCTCAGGGAGGGCTCAGAGCCCAGGGTGTTGTTCTCCCGGGTGGCAGCGTGTCCCAGCACGTGGTGGTGGCCACCAGGACAAGCAAACCTCTATCTCTTGCTCCTGACGTTACAGCTGGTAGAATTCCTTATTTGATCCTTCAGGCAGTAGATAAAAAGAGTTATACAACTTGTTCTTTAAACTGAACTGATTGGCCTTTTTTTTTTTTCCCCCCCCTCCCCTAGTGTAAGTGGAAGAAAAGCCCCAGGGGAGAGCATTTGAATAGGGCATGGGAAAGCGTATCGATAATTACATGCATGGATTAGTGCACAAAAGTACTCCCCTCCAAGGATCTGCTTGGTGCTGTGGCGTTTGAAATAATGGAGTGTTTAATCATATTATTTTGCAATAGTGAGGCTTTGATTACGCCACTGATTGAAATCAACTTTTCAGATTGCTTTGTGTGAAGATAGCCTCATCAGCCATGCAAATTCCTATGGCATGGGAGGAGAAAAAGTCATAAAGATGCTGCCCTGGTGGTGTCAGTGGGTTTTACATGCACACACGTGGTCTTTCACTCCAGTCTTCTGTTTGTAGGTACCGTGTGTTTTGATCATATATCCTCTGACATTTAGTCTCTTCATTTTGTAAACAAACACCAAATAGCCCATGCTACCCCAAAGCACCCCAAGCCTTCTGCCATGCAGAAGCACAAAGGATTTTAAGTAGTAATAAAGACTCCACTACTGCATTAAAGGAATTTTCTGCTTGTTTATAAATGCAAAATCAATTCCTTCCCAAGGCCAGCTGCATGGGGTAGACTTTGGTCCGTGCAGGACAGTCCAAGATCCAGAGCTGGGGATCTGGGGTGTCCCCTTGTGCCCTTGGTCTGTGCCAGGATGGGAGGCTGCAGGGAAGGCACCAGGAGGGAATGTGCTCCTGCTCCTCCAGACCTGCTCTCTCCATTCCAGGGTTTACACTTTCAATTTACAATGGCATCTCTCCCTGAAATATTACAATGCAAACATTGTGCCACAGAGGAGGCTGTGCTGAGAGCATTAACTCCACTGGAGCTGGGGTGAACAAAGAGGATGTGATTTTTAACCATTCCAGAGCAAGAGGATGAACTTGGGGGGCTGTTCTTGTGCTGATCCAGCTTTGTTTGTCACAAGGGTAGGAGAGGTGCTGGGTGTGAACAGAGCACAAGTGGTTTTTTTTCCAGTTTGTGGAGTTTGAATTCACACCTTTGCCGATGGGAGGCTGTGATAACGTTACTGAGGTGCAGATTTATGGATCCCCTTTCAATGTCTTCTCAGAAAAAACCTCTGAAATGATCTCTTACACAACCAGTTCCATACACATGTGCCTCGACTTGTTTTTTTTCCAATAAGTAACCTTACCTGTGGAGGATTAGTTCAGGGTCCTCTCAGTTCCTGTAGCTTGTGTATGAGTGTTTGTTCACAGTGTCTTGAAAGGTTAATAGACCTCTGGAGATGGCCCCAAAATAAAGTGTGAGCTTTCTCAGTGCCCAAGCTAAGCCTTTTAATTTGGATATTGGCTTCATAAAGGCGCAGTGGTGTTGTGAGACCTCACAGATGTTACAATGATTTTCATACTGAGAGCTTTTGTCCTCAAGATTTATTCTTTTGGATTTACTCAGCTGCAAAGAAAAAATGAGTTTAATTGATGTCTGTGCTTTTAACAGACAATTCTTTAGCTAGCTAGTTTTACTCTAATTTTTTTTTCTAAGTAACTGGAGCTATTATGTTCCCTACAAATGCAAGAAGCACTTTTGCTAATTATATTCTGTTGAAAGAATAATGCCTGTAAATGAAGGCAGCTAAAAAGATGGATTTTTTGCACAGATTTCATATCTTTCTGCAGGTGAGTTGACATCAAATCTAATATCAAGTGGGCACCAGAGAATCATGACTGGGTATTTGAATGAGTTGCATGACCTTGCTCTTGATTAACACTGCTGCCAGATTCAGCATTTCAGCCTCGTCCTGAGGAGATTGGTCTGCCTGTAAAACAGGAATTTCAAGACTGGAAAGAAGGACTTGGAGTAAATTTTGCTTTTAAAACAGCCGTTTGTTTCTCATTCTCTCTCTCTTTTAGGGGCAATGTAATTTTTGTCCTTAGCAGCCTATGTTTTCCAAAAGTCATTCCCTGTACCTTCCACCCTTTTGGAAGGGAATGCCACCTGGGAGCACAGGGCTTCACCACTGAGTGGCACTTTCAGGGGTGCCTGGGTGCTTTGGTTTTTTTTTTACAGAGAGAATAAAGAGCAGCACAACCTGGGTGCAGTTGCCCCCTGCTAGCCCAGCCCATCCCTCTGGGCCACTTCTCCCATCCCTGTTTACAGCTGACAGTAAAGCCTCCCTCTCTCTCAGCCCTGTGTTGCTCAGGGTTATGTCTCCATCCTTTACAAGCGATTTTGGCTGTGGAAATAGCTGTGAGGAGGAAGGGCTGCGTGCACTGCAGGACCCCTGGGAGCTGGTGGGCCACTGGTGGTCACTGCAGGGCCACTGGTGGCTTGCAGGCACCCCACCCCACCTCCCTCCACCGTGTGGAGGAGCAGCTGTCAGATGGCACTGAGAGAGCCTCTCTCTGCTCTGTGCAGGCCATCAATTCTTACAATCACCTGTTTTGTTGAGTGGTGAATATTCAGCTGTTGGTTTGGCCTTTTGAGTTCACATAGTCAGAAACTTCCCTGGGTAGATGTGGTGTAAAACTGCCCTGCAATGACAGTGATAGCAAAGCTGCAGAGAGGAAATGAGGTGATTAATTCTGTTTCCAGGCTTGCTAGTGGCTCTGTTATCCTGGGATGCCATCTCGCTCTCCACGGCTGTTTCCTCAGGTGTAAAATGGAGCCATTACCCACCTGCTCTCCTCATGCTGAGCTCTGCACCCTTGCAAGCTGAAACAGGCTCTCATTTGCTCCTGCTGGTTGTGTACACTGGCAGCCAGCACCAGAGCCTGCCTGTGGCAGCTGATGAGATCTGAGTGACCTGGATTAATTAGCATATGGCAGTTTGGGAAGGGAATAAACTGCCTGCTCTCGCAATGCCAGTTTGCTGCTACCATGTCCAAAAAATGCACAGATTTACTGTCTGCCTCTCCCCAGCTCTGTGCATTGCCCGTGCTGAGTGAGCTCTTTGCCCGGTCCTGGTCCCTGAGCCCAGCCATGAGCTGGGCAGTGATGGGTGTTGAGGTGACAGCTGAATTTGCTGTGTTTGTGGCACAGGGGATGCATTTGTCTTGACTGGAGCGTGTGCAGTGAGGTCAGAAGGGATCCTCTGACTTCATCCTTGGTCATGGTTAAGAAGCTAATTTGTGTGGTTCTCTTCTTTTCTGCAAAGGTTTGATCCAAGATGGCCCAAGTGTTGAATGCACAGAGGTAACAGGTTGGAGGATGATGAGCTCTAGTTTTTGCTATTGTCACCGATTTTATCACGTCATGTTTAGCAAATACAATTTTTTGTATCAGTGGTGGGGGATATGTCACAAAGTAGGATTTTGCATTTGCATCTACTCGTCTTTCTTGAGATATCCTCATTATTTAATACTTGTTACAGCAAATCACTGCAGATCTGCTGGCACTGTCAGGTAGGATAAACTCAGTGTGTGCACGATGCGGGTCTGCAGCAGGAAGCGCCACGTTCCAAATTCTCTGCGCTGATGTCTGCAGGCATGTGCATCCTCCACCAAATGGCAGATACATGAGGACATGTGCTTTTAAAAAATGTTTTTATTTCAATTGATGAATTAGACAGTTAATGCAAAGCTGTGTACAGTTAGTGTGGGGAGAGCACAGATAACCCTGTGCTGCAATCCAGGAATCCCCATCCCAGAAATTCTAAGCGATCTGCTAGTGAAAGTTTTTAAAAATGTGCAATTAGTGGTTTTTGCCTCTGGTGGAGTACCAGAGCTCTTGTCACAAATATCCTTGATGTTGCAGATCCTACAAAAATTGTTTTGTCCCAGTTCCTTCATGGTCAGTGCATCCACCTGATGTGCGCTGGGCGCTTCGTGCCTGTAAACGTGTTTGGGTGCTGATCCCGCAGGCACCCACGTGAGTTGAGTTTGCTCCCAAGAAGGATTGCTCCAGTACAGAAGTGTTCACTCATCAGTGCCTTGTCCACAGCTGGAGCTGGCTCCTCGTGGCCCCACACACGGATCCAGGATCCGTGGCTCTCCCGGATGCCCGGAGCTCGCTGTGTCACAGCCCGAGGGATGGATGCTGGCTGCCAGTCAGCGAGGACTCTTTACAGCTGAAGTGATTTAAATCACTGGTTGTGCTCATGATTCGAGTGATAAACAAGGAAATTTGAATTAAATAATTTGAACTTTTCCTAAGTGAGAGCTCATTCCCGTTGATTAGGAAGAGTAACACAAAACACATGGCTTGCAGCTAGCCACACACTTGTAAAATATGGCATGGTTGTCTATTAACCAGAAAGTGATACTGTATCTCACACAGCTGGGGAGCACTTAGTTAGCTCCAGAATCTCGTGGTTTGCTTTTTAAATTCCTCAGAAAAGGTTAATGACATTAAGGGAGAGTGGTTGTTTTTTTACTTGAGATTTGGCTCATAGGAAGCAAGGACAGAAATTAAAGGGCGACTAAAACGTGTAAAACCATGACTTGAAAATTGAAATTATATTTATAAAACATGCTTGCCATATTTAATAATAAAAAATCATTTTCTGTCTTAAATTATATCACCAAATAAAGAATTAGCAGGTGTGATTTTCTACTTTTCCAGTTCTGCTTTTCAAGCGGCTTTACTCTGAGAAGCGGACGTTACTGTCAAATTGATTTTTAAACAGTCGGGGTTTTTTAAGAGCATTTAATCAATCATTAACGACTTTGTTTAAAATTCATGAGATTTCAAACATTCATAAATTCTCTTTGCCTTCATGTGCGGGTCCAAGCCCGGCTGGCAGCGCTGCTGCTCCTGCCTCCCCGGGCAAGCCAGCAGCCTCACGGAAGGGCCAGCTCACAGGGCTCCAACCATGCAGCAGTTTCAGGTTAGCATTGCTGTTGTTCTGTCACAAAAGCTGATAAATCTCGCTGTAGTAAGCGAGCACGGAGAGAAAACCCACACAGATTTGGTCCAGGAAGAGAAGGTGAAAAAGTGTCTTTATTTAATTAATTCAGCTCATTTTATACCTTAGTATTCTAGCATGGCGTAAGGTCGTTGGACCTTAAGCCGTCCACCTCCTGAAGTGATTGGTCAGTTCTCCCAACACCCATTCCAAAATATTTCTCTAGTCACTATCACAACAATTCTACAAACAATCTGCAGGTGCAAAATAGCAAAGTTAGTTTATAAAACCCCTATCATTGTTTCTAATAGTTTGCATGGGAAAGGCAGAGCTCTCACGAAATGCTGCAGCCTCACAAGATGCTGCAGAAAGTTGGAAAGTTTCTCTGCTGAAGCTTTTTAGCATCCATAGATAAATCTCTGATAAAATAGAAAGGAAAGGAACCCTGGGTAACAAAGTCATTCCTCTACCAGTAAAAAGTGCTTTCTTGGACGTCAAAAGTTAAAAGTGAGTAGGATAGAATAATCGTTATCAATTGGGAGCTCTGCAGGGCCATGGTAAAGTGTTTTAAAAGTACCTGATTTAGCATTTCACTTGAAAATCAAGCACCACGGTTTCAAAGTTGCCTCTGTGTGCTTCAGGGGTCGGAGGAGTTTGGGATGTGCCACTGGAGTTATCAGTGCAGTTGGCTTTGCCATCCCTCTGTGGTGTGTGGGAAGTGGAGGCACCAGCTCCTGGTGCCCAATCGTGGGCTCTGCCCATGGCTTTGGGCTCTGTGGGGCCAGAGCTGAGCCCAGAACTGCAGCAGGGCCGACACAGCCACAGAAATGCGTCTTCTTTTCTCAATTGTTATATGGCAACACCGGGAAATCCAGGAGGTTGTGTTCTGGGGGTGCTTCCTCTTCTTTGGGGAGTCAAAAACCAGTCCGGGGGCTTTGCTGACCTCTAGAGCCACCTATGGCAGAAAGGCCAGACCACATGGAGCTTCCAACTGGCCCTTCCAGATCTGAGTCCCAACTAAAGGTCGACACATCAGCTACCTCAAATGATTTAAAATGTTTAAGTTTACACGTTGCATTTTCTTATTTTTAACAATTTATCAACTAGCACACTATCACTGTGAGACAGAAACAAAATGCAGGTGGGCTTTTTTGTTGGTGATAACCATAGGATTAGAAACAGAGGTTTTGCCTTTGCTTCTTAATAAAAGAATGAATGGATAGATGGGTAATTCCAGCCCTGAGCTTCACTATCCATTGATTTATCCACTTGGATATATGTGTACAGCTCCTGTTTCAACAGTAGCAGCTTCAAGATTCCTGAACAAATGGAGATGGATAGTTGTGGGGTCTTCTCCTTCATTCTACTTTTATTATCTCCATAAGTAAGCATATGAAGATTTACTTCATATGCTTACTGCCCCTGCTGCAGNTCTCTGATAAAATAGAAAGGAAAGGAACCCTGGGTAACAAAGTCATTCCTCTACCAGTAAAAAGTGCTTTCTTGGACGTCAAAAGTTAAAAGTGAGTAGGATAGAATAATCGTTATCAATTGGGAGCTCTGCAGGGCCATGGTAAAGTGTTTTAAAAGTACCTGATTTAGCATTTCACTTGAAAATCAAGCACCACGGTTTCAAAGTTGCCTCTGTGTGCTTCAGGGGTCGGAGGAGTTTGGGATGTGCCACTGGAGTTATCAGTGCAGTTGGCTTTGCCATCCCTCTGTGGTGTGTGGGAAGTGGAGGCACCAGCTCCTGGTGCCCAATCGTGGGCTCTGCCCATGGCTTTGGGCTCTGTGGGGCCAGAGCTGAGCCCAGAACTGCAGCAGGGCCGACACAGCCACAGAAATGCGTCTTCTTTTCTCAATTGTTATATGGCAACACCGGGAAATCCAGGAGGTTGTGTTCTGGGGGTGCTTCCTCTTCTTTGGGGAGTCAAAAACCAGTCCGGGGGCTTTGCTGACCTCTAGAGCCACCTCTGGCAGAAAGGCCAGACCACATGGAGCTTCCAACTGGCCCTTCCAGATCTGAGTCCCAACTAAAGGTCGACACATCAGCTACCTCAAATGATTTAAAATGTTTAAGTTTACACGTTGCATTTTCTTAACAATTTATCAACTAGCACACTATCACTGTGAGACAGAAACAAAATGCAGGTGGGCTTTTTTGTTGGTGATAACCATAGGATTAGAAACAGAGGTTTTGCCTTTGCTTCTTAATAAAAGAATGAATGGATAGATGGGTAATTCCAGCCCTGAGCTTCACTATCCATTGATTTATCCACTTGGATATATGTGTACAGCTCCTGTTTCAACAGTAGCAGCTTCAAGATTCCTGAACAAATGGAGATGGATAGTTGTGGGGTCTTCTCCTTCATTCTACTTTTATTATCTCCAGATTTACTTTATATGCTTACTGCCCCTGCTGCAGAGCAGCTAGGCATAGTTTTAACAGTGTTTTCTGGCGTAGTTAAGGTAATGTAACAGAGTTTGTGGAATAGGTTTGCATGGAGGAGGCTTCCTAAAATTTAGACTGCAATATTTAGGTCATATTACCATACTTTTAGTAGAGTCAACTGAAAATACAGAACTATGTAAAAGGCGAAATAAGTTTCAAAATTATTTTTCACTCGGAGAATGTACATTGCTTAAAAGAGTAAACAGCCTGGGGGAAACTTCCCCTCCCTGAATTTGTTATTGCAAACAAACTCCATGACCTTTGTAGGTGTTACACTGCTAATCCTCTGTAATGGATAATGGTATTTTAAAATATTAAGGAATCCTGCCCCTTCTTTCCACCCAGCTGAGGATGGCATCGATACTGGCCTGTGAAATGAGAGCTGGGCTCAGCAAGTTACTGATAAGAACTGAAGCAAACGCTACTCTTTGACAGCTGTAATATGACAGTCCCATTGTCATTTCAATTTATTTTGAGTAAGAATTTTACATGGTTCAGCACAGCTGTTTGTCCAGAAACCTGCATGGCAGCCCCTGGAAAGATTTAGAACTTTGCATAAGTCTTGCAAGGAGAAAACTGCTGTTTCATTTTCTCCCTCCTGAGGCCTTGCTGGGCTTTGCAAGTTCGCTCTATCTTTCTTGAGCTAATTGTACTCTTAAATCACTTCATCTGTTTGATACTTGCAAATTTACTCCCCTCGAATTTAATTGAAATTTCTGGGTGGTAACTCTGTTGCAGTACCATTGGTTTTGTATCCTGTTGTAATTCTGTCAATTACCTATTCATGATGTAATATTTTGTATGGGACACAAATATCCTGAGCAGTACACTAAATATAAAACATTATGTACTGTAGATTTTAAGAACCAAAAGCTTAAAAATGCATATAAAAACTCAGTAGAGCTTGATTTGCAGTTCACTTCTACTGCTAAACTTGGGTTAAAGGTATAGTTGGTAGTGAATTTAATTTTATGGCATTTAAGAAAGCCTTAATTCTGATCTTCAATCTAGATGACTTTGTATGTATCACATCTGGTTCTTTTGGTCTTCTCTCCTTTTCTGTATGATTTGCATGGTCACACGCTGAAGGTAAAACAAAACCCCTCCATTGTGTGCACAGTGTTCTTGAGGAGAAAAATCATCCAAGGAAGGTGTTCAGGAACGGGGTGTCAGGGGTGCTGCGTCACCCACCGAGAGCTGAACAGAAAGGCAGTATCTGTATCAGCTCTGGGGTTTGGTTGTGTTTCTTTTCCCCCTCACTTCCCAGGATGATTGACTGGTTTGCATCTAATGAAATTTTCATGCACATCCACAGAACAGTGGGATTCTGAGGAGAGAGATTAATATTTCAGTAATTATGCCGTGCCTGTGTGTCGGTGGAGTCCTTGGTGCACCCGCAGAGGAGCCCTGGCTGTAGGCAGCAGTTCACAGGAGTGTCAGGAGGAGGAAATCCAGCTGTGGGGGGCTTGTTGCTTTTAAAACATGTGGATGGGGAAAGAAGGAAAGAATGCATGTGAATGTCCTTTCCTGGGAATAGATACTTTGAGGGAAAGATGGGTACTGAGTTAGTATAACCTGGGGAGAAAAAAGCCAGTTGTTGCTTGGGCTATGGCAGTAATTTTAGGGTGCTGGATGTCTCTTAGTGATGCCAAGCAAAGGTGCACAAGGCTGGAGCGTGGCTCAGCAGTGTCACTGCTCTGTCTTTTCATTTTGGGGGATTGCCAGGTGCTCTCTGCCTCGTGCTTTCAACGTGCCTGGCCGAGGCTGGGCTGCTGGGGCATTTCACCTTCCGCAGACTCACGCATCCATTTCTCCTGTGCCTCCCTATTCCAGAGAACAGCCCATCTTCACCACCAGAGCCCATGTCTTCCAAATTGACCCCAGCACGAAGAAGAACTGGGTTCCTGCAAGCAAGCAGGCTGTAACTGTTTCCTACTTCTATGACAGCACCAGAAACAGCTATCGGATTATCAGTGTGGACGGAGCCAAGGTAGGAGGCTGGAGGTACCCGGCGTGTTTCTGTGTGGGACTGTCAGCCCTGGCTGAACGCAGAGGGGCTGCCTTAAATATGTTATAAATACTCCCATTTTCTATATAATCCATTGTGGAGGCTTGTAGTGATCGTTGGAAAAACACAGGGCACCCTAAAAGTGATTTTGCCTGGCTCAGTTGATTTTCTCTCTGGAGAATTTGACTTCATGATCAGTGAGCCAAGAACTTTAAGTGTCTAAATTGAGTCGGTAGCACGGTATCTGAAACAGCCACCTATGTTAGGGTAGATAAGGTGAGGCCTTTTTGGTGATGTAAATGTTCTTTCTAAAAGGAACAAGCAGACAGATACATGCAGACTATAGCTTTTAATGCAAATGCCAGCTGCATATTCACTTGTGTCTGGCTGAACTATTTACAGTTTAGTACCTAATTTTCTCCAGCTTTCTCACTGGAGTTCATCAGCCTTAGGTGACAAGTTAGGCATGAAGGCTCTTCCCCCAACCTTTTTTCTTAATTTGTTTTGCATTACCAGAGAGTGTGCTGAAGTATTTGCTGTAAGAATCCAAATCAGGCAGACTGAATGGGTTGCTTAGACAACTGTTTGTATTACAAACTCCATTTATCCCTCTGATTAGTCCCTCCAAAATCACTTGATGGGTGACCACTTTCCCCTAGCAGACCCCAGCCAGAGGTGTAAATGAAAACACTTTGCTCATGCACAAAAACCATCGGTCGTTTCTGTCAGAGCACAAGCCACAGGGTAACAAGATGAGTTCACAGCCTGTTTATCTGTGTTCCTGTTTGGATAAGGGTGTTAAAATATCACCGTTCCGGGAGATAGAGATCACAGAAATCATCCCTTAATAAAGCTTTTCCATTTGTCATGCCCGTTTCACATACTTGTTTTTCCAAACACCTCCTGTGCTATATTTGGTTATATATTGGCTTATAAATCAGCCATCCTGCCTGCTTTTAATTGATGGTAATGTTTCATTGACACCAGCGCTGCATTAATATCTCCCCGTCGCGACGCCGTTTGTGCCGGTGTGCTCGTTCCCAGGAATGCTGCAGTTCAGAGCTGGCACACGCAGCCCCTGTGCCCTGCTGGGAGGGAGCTGAGCCCCCCAAATTTGCTTGCACCCCATGGGTGCTTGTGCTGAGGCTGCTGCTGGTGGGCTCTTGGCTCTACAAACCCCGGGAGAGTGCGACTTCCAGGCCACGACTGCTGCACTCACAGCAGCGGGTTGCTTGATTTGTGGGTGTGCATGCATGCATTAAGACCAATTAATGAAAACAAAGTAATTACTGTATGTGGCGGGGGGGGAAGCTGCAGGGGCAGCGTGTGGTCACAGCCAGAGGCCCTGCCCAGAGCTGCAAAGTGTGTGCAGAGAACAAGCTGGGCACCCAAGCTTTGCTTCGTCACCTGCTCAGAAGATGCCCAGAAGGAACATTCCTCCCCCCATCCCCTGTTTTAACGTGTCCCAGAAGAAGGTGAGCTTGCCATGATTAGAATTCTCCCCTGGGGCTTCCCAAGCACAAATCAATTGCTGGCCACATAAATTATTCCTCTTGTATTGAATCCTTGCTGATTAAGGAGCAGGTCAAGAATAGATGTCACCTTCATGCTCACCTCTGGAGAGTCCCATGACCCTGCCTGTCCATTTTAAGAGTGCTAATTTGGAAAAAAACCCCCGGTGTTTGTGCCCAAATAAGTTAAACGTTGCATTTTCCTCTTCATACAACTATTGTTTAGTGTTTTGACCTACTTTTCCAGGCAAAAATGAAACTGGGTAGAACTGTAAGGAAGAACATAGGCAGCTTCAGATGATGGTGTCCTGCTTTCTCTACATCTCATTAGAATAAAGTCTTCCGTGTGTTGGCAAATACCAGATGGATTAATGTGACAGCATCACTGTGGGCATAAGTTATGTCTGGTTTAGGGACGAGAAAGCTGAAGCTCAAGTAAATGAAGGGACTTGGCCCTAGGAGGAAGGCAGGGATGAAGGATGTGTATCTCTTACAGCTCTCCATCCTTGTCTGCTCTGCAAAGGGGCTGTTCTAACAGTTTATTTTAGACAAATATATATGATTCACACTGGTTTGCAGAGAAATTTCAGTTAAATCCAACTTGTATGCAGACGTTGGAATAATTTCAGGGTTTTTTTTTTACCTTATGTTGACGTTACATCCTAACAATAAAAACATTTTGAAGGGATCAAGAATACAGGGTACTTCACTTGTAAATTGGTCATCACCTGGTTGCATAAGCTTGATCTTACTTGTAGCATTCAGCGTGTGACCCTGGGCAGTGTTGAATTGCCAGCGTGTGGAGCAGCTCAGCGCTGTGAGCGCCGCTGTGGCAGAGCACGGGCCAGGCTGTGCAGTGTCACCCCGATGAGCCCTTTCCTCCTGATGCAGCACTGACCTGATGGGCTGGGATCCTCACAGGGTCCTCCTCAGGCAGCTGCTGCTGTCCTCAAAGGTCCAGACCCTCTGCAGAGCCCTGTCCTTCAGTCCCATCCTCTCTTCTCCCGGCAGGCGTAGCCTGTCCCTGTCTCCTTGTCCCTTGTCCCCACACACCCGGGGTGCAGGGCACAGGAGGGCAGCAGGATTCAGCTTAAGGTGGGGATTAAGGGAGCTGCTGAGCCCACGTGTTTTAAGGGTGTAAAGATTGGTAACTCAGTTTGTGAGCCTGGCTGGCAGAGGAGCTGCTTGGCTCTGCTGCCCGGTTCAGTGCAACACTGCCTTTGCCTTTACTCTTGGGGAAGGGTAGGAGTCAGGATGCTACAGATGGGGGTGGTGAGAAAAATGGAATAGAAGGAGAGCAGGGGTAAAGATAGGAAGCAGAGTGAAGTCTAGGGAGCTTAACTCTTCCCTTGCAGAGGGATATGCAGGAGTCTTATGCTGAAAACCATGAGTCCTATATGCAGGCCAGCCAGGTGCCAGGTTTCTTCCAAATCCTCCCATCCCAATGACAAATAAACCCCTTAAAATGCCTGGGGAATGAAGCACTGCAGGGAGGGGACCCTAGATTCAAAACAGCTTGTACCACTTTAATTCCTCGTGTTTTCAAAGCTGAAGACAACAGCTCTTCTAATTCCTGCTTCTTTCACAGGAAAACAGGTGCTTACAATTTATAGCAAAAGATTTCACAGATACCATATGAGAACGCGCTGGATGATCTTAACCAAGATACCATGACCAAACAAGGGAATAGATTAGTGCATCTTTTAATTACATTATAATTGACTTGTATGTTGTCAAGCAAGTAATTTCATCATGTTTTAAGAAGTTTCTAGCCAGAGGCTAACTGCAGCATGATGAATGCTGGAGGAAATGATAGGGTAAAATGCAAGGGCACACACTGATTCAGAGTTAATGAGGCAGCCAAGAGGCTGCACAGTGTGAAAGTGCTCGGTGTTGTGGACAGAAGTCAGCCCTGTTGAAAAAAGACAAAATGTGGTGATGGTGCAGGGGGAACGTGAACTTGTAAGTGTCCAATTGCTGGGCTGTGTGTGGGGAAAGCCACACACAGGGCTCCTCATTAAAAGTGACCTACATTGGGCTGCCTTTTGGAGGCAAAAAGAAAGTTTGAATGAGAATTATGCAGACCAGTAGCCTCTGTCATCCTCAGGAATAATGCATGGTTTATTTATTTTTTATACTCTGAAAATACATGCTATCCAAACAATATAGAGAAGAGGGAAGGGAATTTGAGATGGAAATACAATCCCTCAGAAACAGGCCCCTGCCCTCTTTTCAGATGTTCACGTCGTATTTCTACAAAACTTGAGATTGCAACAACATGAGTTTTCTCTTTTGAGAAACGAGCTGTTAATAAGGAACATAAAGCTAGCTTAAAAATTAATAGCCAGCAATAAAGTGCATAGTGAGACACACTGAGTTGGCAGCAGCAAAGAAAAGTGACGCAGCAAGAGTCATTGCAGACACCAGTCCCCAGTTGTCTCTGAGAGATGCTTAAACACGGCTAGAAAAATATTAAAATCAGGGTTTAAAAGATGACTGCATTGCAAGAGTAATCGTGGTAAATACATGATGCAGAAATAAAGACTGTGTTTCTGAGGCTGACACTCATTCCCAGTTAGTTACTAGTTCATTTGAGAGTTCATTACCTGATGATTACCTCGAATATTGGAGATCAGCAGCTAAGTTGGGCGTAAGTGCGTGAAAGTATTGAAGGGAGAACCAGAAAAATTGCTGTGCTGGGAAAGCAAAATCAGTGGGTCTGTTTCTGAAGTAAATTGCAATTAGTAAGAATGAGAATATGGGCCAAATTTTGCCAATCAGTATTCACACAGTGCTCCCCAAAGTGAATACAGTGCATTATATGGTGTGATGAAGCTCTTTGATCGAGTGGCATCTATGCAGGGGACAGTGTGGTTTGCAGAGGACAATGAAGCTGGCAGGGACAGAGCCCCAGCAGCCTGTGGCAGCGGATATTTAGGGAGGTAAGAAGGGGTGATATGTAAATCTGCTGATACTTGATGTATTCCTGGCTCTCTGGGTTCCTGTACCAGTCCTAATTGCTGCCTAATTTAATAGCTGCCCACCTCTTTCTGACCACGCTTCTCTCGTTGTCACCACTGGAGGCAGGTGTCCCCAGCACACAAAGAGGAAATTGAGTTCTCCAGTGATGTGTTCTGAGGCTCAAAACAGATCTTTTTTCTTTGCCCGTGGAAAAGGAATTATTTTAAGGCATAGTTGTTAAAAATATCCTAGAGTATTTTGCCAAAAGGTGACTCTTAGATCTCAGAATCTTTTCTTTCAGAGGAAAACAATTGCAGGGTATGGTAGCACAGATGAAATTCCTTCATCTGGCTAGATATTTTCATTCTTCTTTTTTTTCTGCCACTGACGTAAATTCACCCATTAAACCAGTAGCAACTCTTTCTGAGGAAAAAAAACCTACCAAGTAATTTGTATATTGCAGAATTTTTGGCACTGAGTTATAAAAGGCTTCTGGCAGCGTGTACCTCACCAGGGGTCTGCGTTGGTGTGGCAGCATTTAACTCTGCCTCTAGGACCTCATGGGCATGATTTGTGATAATGTGTGGCAGCAGCAATCAAAATATTGGCTTCTCACTTGGCACTCAGAGTGCCAGTGTGTGTTCACCGGGCCCTGCACCCGATGAATTAGGTGCAGTGATGGAGGGTGGTTTATTTTTTAAATGCCTCCCTTTTCTTAAATACCTACGTTTTTTAACTACCTAATTTTTCGGGTTTAATAGTTCTGTAGTGGAACTTCAGAGGGTGTTTTACAGCCTTGGGTAGCCAAAGATAAAGGGGTGTAAAAGTCCACGAAAAGTGACCTTACAAAGTGCTGTGTTGGCTTCTCTTTTAATGTGTGTAGATAAATCCTAAATTAAATGCTGCTGTTCTGAAAGGTGTGGGTGAGGGTATTTGTGAGTTTTGTCAAAGGGAGGGAGATCCTTTGGTTTTTAGTTTTGCCTGCCCTAGTTTTATTTCTGGCCCTTGCTTGTCAGGAGTGCTGGGTGCTGTACCCTGGAGGAGCGTGGTGCTGCTGGGGTCCCAGCCAGCTGCCCTTTGCTGCCCAAATGCCAAGGGGCCCCACTCCTCACCCTGAAAATTATTTTGCTGACTGCAGCACTGGCAGGAATATGTTTTCCAGAGAGTGCCTGCTAGTAAAATCTGATTAAATTAAAAGAAAATATTTTTTATCCCATCTTTTCAAAGCTTTTTTTTTTTTTTCCCACCAGTGGGTAACTGAGGCAGATATTCCTTTTCTTCCTAAAACTTCTTCTGCCCTGCTGTTTTTGCCCTGCCATGCAGTTTTCTTCCAGGCTGGCTGGGAAATCTTTTCTGGTGGTCCCAGAAAGTGTGCCAGCCATGAAACGTGGATTGGGGGGGAGGGAGTATGAGCTCAGGATTACTTAAATGTCTGACACTGAGAACCAATGTGGAAAGGACCTTTCATCCAAGGGCAGCATGTGATACTCTGGTGACCTTTCCTCAAAAGGCAGCGTGTGACACCGTGCCCAGGAGCCACTTTCAGCTTAAGGGTGACACTGCATTAGGGCAAACCAGGGCAAAGCAGTCCAGGTTTTGACCTCTGGAGGTCTGGTTTCACTGATCCAGTATTTGTCCTGTCCACAAAAGAAACCTTCATATGTTATGAAAGGAGGTTTCCAGTACTGGTCTGGCTGATTACTGTAATACAGAAATTTAAGCATGTTTGATGGCCTTCATCCCCTCTGTATCATGGTGTGTTATTTCATGAGCTGTTGGGGCTAATTTCAGCATTTCAGACTGTTAGCACTGTAGATGATACCAGGGTCAACAAATGGAACTAATTAATGCCCCATGTAAAAATGATACTGTATCTTTTGGGATACAAAACATGGTATAAAATATAATTTTAATGCACAGTCCTGTCTTGCAGGGTGCATAGTTTGTGTGCATGTAACAATAAACATCTCACTGCTTTTATGCTGCTGAGATGACTGTTAAGTAAAAACATTAGTTGTGGGTTTATGATTTCCTATATGCATTATGGAATCACAGAATCACAAAATATCCTGTGACAGAAAGGACCCTCAAGGCATGATTTTAACTCTTGGCTCTGCACAGGACCACCCCAAATAGATAATAGAATATGTAAGAATAGAATAGATAAATAAAGGTATTTATGTTGAGATAGAACAACTACAACCACACTAAAGCCTTTCAAATAATTTGGTGTCATTTCATCAGTCTCATCAGGTGTGTTTTGCACTTTTCCTGGTTCACATCTCCCAGCTGGAGAATGATGCTCCTCTGCTGGAGACGTGTCCTAACACCACTAGTGCCAAACAAAAGACTTGGTAAAAGATGCTTGAAGAGTCTCAAGCTGCTTTTTGTGGTGCCTTTTGGCCTTGTTGTTGCTGTAACTAATGAAACTACATTGAGTTCTGATGATCTTAAAATACTTGTGTTGTCTGTGCTAGGGGTGTACTTGGCTTGATTAAAGTTTTGGTTTCTCTCTAAACATTCAAGTAACTCGAGAACATTTTCTTTGGAGTTTGGTGAGGGAGAAATAGAGCATAAAGGAGAAGCAGAGCTGTCAGCCAAGGATGAGACTCCTCACTTGCATCATCCTTTATTTGCTTGAGGTGACATCAGGTATTCAGAAATTCAGGCTGAGGGGAGGTGCAGGATTTAATAACTGGGAGGATGGCACTTTGCCTGGAGTTGTGTCTGCAGGAGAACTGTCAACAGTTGCTAAGGCAGGTTTAGATGGGTAGGGCTGGTTTTATTGGGTGCACTTGTGTGAACAGGTCTTTGAGTTATCCAGAGGATGAGAAAAAAAATGGGTAGGGCTTAACTGCAAGAGGAATTTCAGAACTCCTAATGCTGGTGGAGACGAGGCAAGAATAGAAGGAAAAGTTAAAAACGTTTGCACAGAAAAAGACCTGGGACTCCAGGTGAAAAAGAGAGCTTGTCAAAAGCTGAGAAAGGGAGCCAAGTAAATGCCAGGGAATCGGGTGGGTCACTTGAGATTGAATCAACCAGAAATCATGATCCTCTGCTGAGGTTGTGTTCTGGTTTAGAAAAAATTTAAAGTCTAGAGCTGTAGAACTCATATCAACTTAAACATTTCTATATTAATCTCTTTCCAAGTTATTAACTTTGAAATGTGAAAAATCCTCTGTTCATTTCCTGGATTATTTCTGGAAGTAAATCCTTCAGAAGCTGGTTAGTAAGCTTAGGAGAAAACATAGCAGAGTGCTGTCAACAGCTGTATCCTTGACAGAAGAGCAGAAGCACATCTGCCACTGTTTGTTCCTCTCTGGCTCATTTTTCTGCTCGTATGTGTGTTGTGTGTGTCCCTGGCTCTGGAAAGACCACACACAGCTGAATCCAGGAGATGGCAAAAACCTTTCCAGAAATGAAACTTGTTACTCACTAAAAAGAAAAGATGAAAACCCACGCTGAGGATTTCTTACCAGCAAGTGGGAAAACTTTGGTCTGGGTAGATTTTTCCTTTTTAAAACCCCTCTAAAATTACTCAGAAAAGCTCTGTCAAAACAAATGTTTCAGTAACTCCCCACACTGAGTGGTTTCTGATCACCAGACTCGAGCGTGATGTGGAGGACCTGGACATGCTGTTACCTCCTAAAATTAATGTACCCGTCCTTCATGGCCATTGCTCATGCTGAGGGACAGATTTTCCAGATTTTGGAGAGGAGCTAAGCTCTGCTGTTGCTGACCACTCCCAGGGTGTGTGGGTTGATGAAGAGTAGAGGAGTTTTTAGCAATGCTGTGTGGTTGTGCCATTCCTGCCTTTCCAAAGGGACCTTCAGGCTTTGGTGAGGCTGTTGTCATGAGCTTGAAGAATGCAGAAAATTATCAGTGCTTAAATAATTAATTTAGGGACGTGGTTATGCTCTACACAAAGATGATAGGCTTTTATTAGAGTTCCCAAAACCTAAATATGATATGTCTATGGGAAGTTTTACAATTTTTTCTAATTGTTGTTAAAGCAGCCTTGTCCCTCACCCCAATATTAGTCACTAGGAAAAAAAAAGGAATCTCCACTGTATCCTTCTCCCTTTCTGTGATAAATTAGGAATCTTATTTCTCCTATGAAAATAACACACAAGCATCTTGATTTATATATTTTGTAAATTGTTGCATGAAATTCCTGGGTAACAATTTGTTCCAGTGGGTTTGAAAACCCTTTGCTGTAGATTTTCTTCATGAAACAGCTGCTGGTGCTTTGAATCGTGTGGGTGGGTGGATGTGTGTGCTGTGCCTAAAAGGAAAAAAAATTCTAGTCAGATGTCAAAGCAAAAATAGGAGATTTTAGAGATTTAGACTGGGTGGAGGAGGTGGGAAGCCAACTCTGCAGAGATGTTAATTACCTTGGGAAGAAAAAGAGAGCAATGGAGTAGGTGTAGCAGGAGATTTACTTAATAGAATTCACACAATCATGAACCCACTTTTGTTGCATTTAGACAGGTTCTTAGTGAGGGCGTTACAACAGAGGTATTTTATCAGAGGAAAAACAGTTATTAGTATTTTTATTGGGGAGGGGGCTATTTTTACATCTCTTTTTATGAAGGAGGACAAGAATTGTACGGGATTTTTTTTTTTTTGATTTGTTAGCTTTTGCGGTTAAAAATGAACCTCATCATTCATGGAATTATCCTGGGGATGCAAGACAGTTTAAGAGGAAAAAAAAGCACTCTGTGCAGCTGTGGAAATGGCCCTTTTCCCCATGAAGCAAGCAGCAGCAGAGGAGAGACTTTCCCCACTCAAGGAGAGTCTCCTCTCTGCAGAGGGAGCTCAGGATGGGAGGTAAATGCCCAGGGCTGCAGCAAGTGTGCCTTGCAAGATGTGGAGAAACCCAGTGCTCTTCTTAATGTACACTTACAGTGCTCCCAGTCTGGTTATTCCATACCTCAGCCTGTCCCAGGAGAAGTGCCATGTACGTGTCAGGGGCAGCAGGTGAAGCAGAGCTAGAGCAAGTGCCATTGCTGTTTTCAGTTCTGTGTGTCTTTGTGCTTCCCCAGCTTTAGTCAGTTTGGTGGCCTCAGCAAGGGACTCTCTTTTTTTCCCTTTTATTACCTCTGTCTTGATTAACAATGTGTGTTTGTGTATGTGTTTGTGTGTGTGTTTGTGTGTGTGTGCATGCTGGCTTTGCAGGACTAGAAACGAGCTGAGCAGTTTATCACCAGTGACAGGCTGGTGAAAAGATGTTCCATCCTGTCCAGAAGCAGAGGTAGGAAGGATGGGAGATAGTGCAAAGGGTAATACAGATCATTGGAATGTAGGTGGGCTAATTCCACAAAAGTGTTGCTGAACATTTGGGACAAAGGAAGAATTTCTCTGTAAATCCACCTCTGACTCCTCATCTTTACATCCTGTCTCACAAGCCCTTCTGATTCATGTCGACTTGATGAGCTGGAAGAACCTGCTGAGCCTGTGATAGCTATGGCCAGAGGATTAGCAGCTTCTTTCCTTCTGCAATTCTGTTTTTAGTCTGGGATACATCTTCACTGAAGATTAGCAGCCTGGTGGGTTGAGGAAATTAAATTTCACAAGGGCTGCAAACTGGAAGCACATATTCAGAGGTGTGAAAATAAAATGGGGAGATTTTAATATAGTCTTAAGGAGTAGATCCTATGTCTTGGAGCCTTGAGGCTTTTCTGGAGGTGTGGTGATTTCAGAGTAACAGGTGATGTGAATTTAGAGGGGAAATTCCAGAATAATTCCTAATCTGGCACTCTCGTCCCAGAATAAGGTGCCCTTTTCTGATTTAATTTAACACAGTTCCAAAATATATTGGCCAATACATTTATTAGCTATTTCACAGCTATCATTTCAGTCTTGTCCTAGGCAGAGGAGCTGGTGGCAGGGCTGGCTGACATGGCTCATCCCCCCTTGGGTGAGTCCTGGCAGATTCCTGCCGGTGCGTTCATCCTCCTCCTCCTCGGGGCTGTGCCAGTGGCTCTGCCAAATGCCCTGTGCAATCTCTGCTCTGCCCTTGGAGCTGAGCTCGCTCTCCTCTCTGCCTTTCCCTCCTGTGAACCTGGCAAGCCGAGGCCGCTTGGATCGGGGCGTGCGCTGGGAGCCAAGCTGGCAGAGCCCGTGTGCTGCTCCCGCTGCCAGCATTCCTGTTCACCTCACACTAACCAGGCAGCAGCTTGGGAAAACCTATTTCCAGGAGCCACATCGGCTTTTCCCCTTCAGTGCCCTGCTGTGGTGTGGGGTGTGATGGAGTGGAGCCCCTTAAATGCTGGGGGTGTCCCCCAAAAAGGAGCAGCAGCTGCGTTGGTGGGCTCTGCTCGTCCATCACGGGCAGCAGGAGCTGCTGATGGCGTTTTCCTCCTTCTACACACTCAGGTCGTCTCGTGACCTCTTCCTTCTTGATTTATTTGGCAGTTTCTCTCGGTGGGAAGGCAGCAGGATGGGTGTGTTTCAGCTGGTGAATGCTCTGCTCTACACTGGGTTATTTGCATTCGCTTTTATCTGATGAATGTACCCAGCGTGTTCCTTAAACGTCTGGAGTCATTGCTGGGTGATGCAGCGCTGCCTTGTGCTCTGAACACACTTCTGTGTCGTCTTCAGATGAAAATTTAGGTCTCTCAGGTTTGATTTTCTCCCCGAGGAAGTGAAATCAGTGTGAGATTTGGGCTGGCCCATGCAGGTGTATCAGGAATGTTTGCCATCTGACACATTTGCATGTGGGTGAGCGCAAAGGCCGAATTTTTTTTTAACCACATGTAGACAACTGAGTGTGATGAATGGGTTTATTATTCTGTAAGGTGCTTATTATATTATGCTTCTCTTTGCCTTTGTCTTTAGGGAGAACTCTTTAACCACTTCAGGGATTGATTGCATTTGATTAGAGGGTAGTTTGTCTTCTGAATCCATTATCCTGGATGAAAGTCCGCAAGTTTATTCCATTTTATGATGCAGCTGGAATTGCACTGTGTGTGTATTATACAAATGAGGACCAAATGCAGAGTATTTCATAAGGGCTCATTTGAATTGATGAGTGGCCTTTTCTTACGGAATTACTGTGCTGGATTGCAGGTAGGGGTGGAAAAGAGCCTGGGGGCCCATCCTGCCTGCAGCAAAACAAACAAAACCTTTTCCTTCTCTCCTTCTTTTGAAATTTGAAAATTTGAAAATTCTGGCTCATACTTTCACCAAAAAAAAGAGAAAATTTTCCCAGTTTATTTGACCTTTCCTGCTGTGGTGGTCACAAATGCTTCCCCCCCTGCCTCCTGCCCCAGCTGAGACCATCTGCCCAGAGGATGGAGGAGAGATGGGGAGCACTCTCCTCCTGGTGTCACATAGCCCAGGGTGAGCCAGCCTGGGGAGTGGGGATAAGCTGGCTTACCTGGCAGGAGCACCTGCAAGCCTGAGTTTCCATTGTTCTTTGGAATCACAGCACCCTTTCTTTCCCCTGAACACAGCCAATGTGGTTGTTCCCGTGCCAGTGGAGTGGCTCTGCTCTGAAATGATGGCCAGGTTTGTGGGGAAGTGAGTGCAGGCAGATGGGGTGAGCACGGGCAGGAGGAGCAGGTGAATAAGCACGATGTACCCGCAGCATCCATCTCCTCTGAACTCACAGAAACATGAGCTCTGATTTAATCTCCTGAGCTTCTACTTAGGTTTCCACTTCTCTGTAGGAATGAGCATTTCTGAAGTGCCTGACTGACAGAGGAGGATTTAAAGGGAAAGGTGGAGCTGGCTTCCAGGCAGTTTCACTAATAGCAGCTTATTATAAATTTAACAGATGAATTGTCAGTTTCTGGGAGGTGTGTGCTCACCACAACCTTTCCTTGGATTCTCCAGTGGCCATAGAAAAAAAATTAACTTCTAAGGTGCTCAGCTAATGTAGAGCATTTCATTGCTCAATAAAGTGTTCCTTGGTTTACAGTTTGCAGCCTTCATTATTCCTTTTATCACATCTCATAATATTGAACTGTGTTGTAAAAGATAACTTTAGTGTGGGGGCTTTTATATGTTTGTATTTTTCAATGATTATTGTAGGAGGTGTGGAGGAATTTTATTCTTCTGAGGGTCAGCTATCAGTGAGTGAAGCTTTTGCCTTTCAGTCAAACCGGTCATTTTATTATTTTTCCCCCCAGATGTCTGAGTTGATAGGCACAGCAGGACTGAAATAATACTTTCATCACTTGGAATTTCTGGGAATTTCATAGTTTTTAAAGTAAATTCTGTAACTTGAGACACTAGACATTTGTAAGTGGTTCATCTGTCTGATGTAAGATTTTTAAAACAGAAATATACATAAAGCACTTGCTTTAAAGTTTCTGGAAAGCACCCTGATTTTTGGGGCTAGTGGTAGCTTTTCCTGCTGTTCTTTTGACTCTCTGTACCATGCAACCCTTGTATTATCATAATCCCTTTGCGCTGTCAAACCCCTACTTAAAATCTCTGATTTTCGTTTAATTTCCATTACTGAAATGACACTCAGATTTTTTGTTGGCTGTTTCTGTGGTGTGACTTAGCTGGAGGAGAGCACATCTGGGCAGCTTTGCTCACACCTCTGCCTGTGCACCGGACACTCGACAGGAGGTGCTGACCCTGAACACAGAATCACAGGGAGGTTTGGGTCAGAGGGGACCTCAAAGATCACCCAGTCCCAAACCCCTGCCGTGGTCAGGGACACCTTCCACCAGGCCAGGTTCCTCAGAGCCCCATCCAGCCTGGCCTTGAACACTCCAGGGGTGGAGCAGCCACAGCTTCTGTGCTGGTTGCAGGGTCACCTCTGCCCCTTGCCCTGTTTTGTCCCCTTTCAAAGGACAATTTCAGGGGGTACCACTCACCTGGCTCTGCTCTGTCCTGATCCTTCTGGTGAAACTTCCAGTGGTGGGGAACGGCAGAAGATCGTAGAAGATCATTATTTGAAAGTGGTGATGCAAGAAGAGGGAAATAAGTTGAGTGATTTTTAAGAAAGCAAATGACAGCGTCAGCACAGAGGTCCCAAGTCAGGGAGGGGATGGAAGCAAGTTTGGATCTTCCTCTGGTAAATTTAATTCACACTTTCTGCTAAATGTAAATGATAGCTTAGGAAAAAACTGCTTGGAATACATAGTAAATGATGTTGCCAGGATACTTCCTGATCATGTTAATTAAACTGTCCCACAGATTGGGCTTAATTACTGCGTAATTTGCATTTTGGAAATGATGGTACGCATTACTAAAGAAAGCTCTTATTCTCCTAGCAGAAAGAACATTGTACATGAATTAATTTCCAGGGGAAGAAGTCGCTAGACTCAGATAATGATGTATCCTGAAAATAAAGTTCAGATTTTTGATAATGAACTGACATATATCCCATTCCTTTTAGCAAGATTACATTTTGTATTTGTTCCACTAAGTTCCTTAGAGACTTCATCCACCAGCCTTCCTCTTGTTGGCAATTTCTTGAATTACAAGAACCACTGTTGCTTTCAGGGCTGCTGGTGATGAAGCAGGTATTAGTTAGCATGTGAAAAAGGGGCAAAATATATGTTCTGAGGGCCAAATTTGATACTGCATGTGCATTGCTGGTGATGCACTTCACCACCCTCCCAAGTTAAACCCACTGGTAAGCTGTCAGCTTCTCCTTGTCTTCTTTTTTGTTGTGTGTTTTGGGTTTTTTTTAACCTCTGATATGTCTCTGGCATCCTGCTTGTGGGGGCCTGAGGACAAATGGAGAAATGCAGAAATATCTCTCTCTGCCCTTCAGGTCTGAGTTCAGGTGTTGCTGGTGGATGCTCTGCTTGGAGGCCTCGGGCAGGTTTGGGGCAGTGGGAGGAGCTGAATGGCTTCCTAATGCAAAAAATAGAGAGGGTTTTGCATCTGCATCTCTGCCAGGGTAGTTTTGTAGCTCCTGACCCTGCTTTGAGTTCAGTGAGGTTCCTGCAGCCCTGTTTAACTGCAGGGCTGTGATGGTCCTTTGAGGAACAAGACAAAACATCAGAACTCCTGCAAGAACTAAGACAAGGAAAAAACTGCTTTGTTTTGGGGGGGAAAATAAAACAAAAAAATCTTCCAAACACAGCAATTTCCCAATTTAGGCTGCTAATTGCTTTGGGTGATACCGTTGCTAGGATATGCATTTCCGACGTGACTTCTGCCTTTTAATTCTTTCCTGCTCTGTGTGTGGCCAGGTGATCATAAACAGCACCATCACCCCCAACATGACCTTCACCAAAACGTCGCAGAAGTTCGGGCAGTGGGCAGACAGCAGAGCCAACACCGTGTTCGGGCTGGGCTTCCCCTCCGAGCAGCAGCTCACCAAGGTAACAACGGGGCTCCCTGGGTTGCTGCCAGGGCTGCCCTGCTTCTCCTTAATGCAAGGCTTGCACAGCTCCACCTGTGTGTTCTGCAGGTCCTCTTCAACAGTGCAAGTCCCTCATCTCCTGGGGTTACCCCCAGTCTGTGGGTGGCAGTCTGTGGGGCCAGGGGATGGGCAGCCACGGAGGGCTGGTGTCAGCCTTGCAGGCAGAGCTGCCTCTGCATTAACTCCAGACCCCTCACCACGAGTTTGGGGTGAGTGAAACACTTCCCTGGGGCAGGGGGTGGGCAGCCACTGAGGGCTGGTGTCAGCCTTGCAGGCAGAGCTGCCTCTGCATTAACTCCAGACCCCTCACCACGAGTTTGGGGTGAGTGAAACACTTCCCTGGACCAGGGACTTGGGTGCATTAACAGGCTGGTGAAGCCTAGAGCAGCCTCTTGTTCTGAATAGCCAGCACCTGGAAATGCTCCTCTGCCATGGGAGCAGTGGTCTTGACAAGTGCTTATGGAGCAGCTGAGGGGGTTGTTCACAAAGTGAAAAGCCCTGCTTATCTAACACGTACTTGACTCCTGAAGCATTGGCTGCTTGGCACTGGGCTTCATCAGTGCCCTCAGCACGGTGTCCTTGGGCATGCCACAGCCTCTCATGTTGCTGTCCTCTCCTGTGCTTCAATAAGGAGAGGATCAGGAGAACGAGGTGTTTCTTGTGATGGCTGAAGCAGCAAAGGCAGAGCACTGCACCAGAAGGACTTCCCTATCAAGGAAGTTGTTGTAGGAATTTATTTTAGTAAGTCTGTCTTACTGACTTTTCACCATTTCTAGAGAATTGCATTTTTGCAAGTGCTTCTTTAAGGTAAAAGGTATTTTACTTTTCATGGGTTAAATTATTTTTGGTCTTGGGATGCCCACAAAAGTGCCGTGGCATTGATCTGTTCTTCAGGGATGATAAAGGCATGATGTGCAAAGCCTGTTTGAAAATGAGTTGCTGGAGATGGGTATGTTTTATGATGCTTACTCAAATGTACAGGACTGCTCATTTCACCTGTGCATATTCTTCACTCCTGGGGCAAAGAGGTGTTCACAGTAGCTAGGAAGTTGTGTGGGAATAGGAGAGGATTAAAATGGACCTAGGGGAATAATCTGTTTTGAGTAGCAGATGAACATGATACAGTGCAACCTTTGGACACTGAGTGAGAGAATCAGCACCTCTGGACAGTAATTTTTAACCCTGGGTTACTGAAGTTACACCTCTGCAGCATGACACGTGGTGCCTCAGTGCAGGCTGGGGCTGAACATGCACCATGTGCCACGTGGAGCAGGCAGTGCCGAGTCTGGCTCAGCAGAGGAGAGGCAAATAACATCAAAAGGCACTGGGTGCACTGTAGTGAGGCAGAAGGTGCATTTGGAGGACCTTGCACCCTAATCAGAGAAATTTTACCATATTCTGCCAACCTGTTCAAACACACCCTGAGAAGGAATGCACTGCTGGTGTCAGAAAGCAGCTGGTCAGTGTGCACGTGGCCAGGCTGGAGCCAGTCTGAATAGCCTCTTGTGTGGGCACAGGGGCACCAGCACCAGCTGTGTTTCTTTCCAAGTCGTTTTGCACATTTGTTGGCGCTGCACGATCTGCTGAAGAGCCCACTGCCCAAAATACAACCTTCTACTTGCATGAAAGGCCTTCCAAATCAGCAGAAAGGCTTTCTGGTCAGAATATCGAGAGGGAGCTTAAGGGGAGCACTTCTGAAAATAGCTTGAGATGATCTTTTAAAAAAGAAAAAATCCCCCAAACTCTTGACAGTTACCTAGCTGCAAAATGTAAGAAAATCTGGTTTATTACAACCCTTCAAAGCAGTGGGACAAAGGTACTCCTGTAATGTCTGTGCTTCTCAGTTTAATTATTGAGCCATTAGTAAGAAAGATCAGAGTTGAGAGTGAGATTACAGCTATATAAGTGTATTGGGAATAGTAAAATCAAGTTTCATTTTATATTAATATCATTATACTCTTATAAAAGATATAAATTAAAGCTTGCCTATTTTACGGGAAATAATTGAAGTGCTTAGTCAGGAATTGGAAGGACACACTAAAACTCCACTAAACCAGAGATCAATAGCCACAGCTTAAAATAAATACAAATAAATAAAGCTGAAAAAATTTCTGCTGAAAACAACGGATAATAATGAGGCAGAAGAATAGGTTAGCATGCCTAAAAATGCCTGCATTTTTAAGTATATTGCTTGGCCTAATAAAAGACATTGCCTCATTCTAATGCCTTGTTTCTCTTGAGATACTTAAAGCACTAATCCATACCTATAGGGGAAAGCAGTTCAAATTAAACATGAGCCATTAATGAAAACTGCATTCTGTGACCCAGTAACCTAATTACCATTCACACTTATTGGGAGAATCCCAGGGCTTGAAGCTGATGTCCTGCTCAGGGGTCTTTTCCCCCTTTTGCAGGACTGGCTGACCCCTCCTTTCCCCCCTCCCCACCCTGTGCCTCGGAAGGGTCTGAGGGCATTGTCCAAACATTTCTGCAGCCAGGCTGAGGCAGGAATCAGGAGAAGCTGGCAGCATGTGTGGGTGTGCACAGGCAGGGCTGGTGCTGCACAGGCAGGGCGCTGTGTTTTGCACACAAAGTGGTTAAGGAAGATTTCTGCTGTCCTTGGGGGTGCTTCGAGGCAGCCGTGCTCCAGGAGGAGCTGCAGGTAGTCAAGGGCACAGGGACAAAGACTTACACAAGGTGAGAAACCCAGCAAAGCCAGGCTTTGCACATCATAAAGCAGCTGCCTCTGGGCCCTGGGAAGCGCTGGGCTTCGTTTCTCTGCACCCTTGCACATTTCTGAGTGCCAGTCACTGCATTGCAGGGCAGCAGAGCCTGCCCCAGCACACAGCACACAGCACAGCCCCTGGTCCAGCTGGCATCCAAGCTGGACACACCCTGCCTGGCACAGAGCTAATTACTGGCCACTTTTCTGGGGTAAATAGTCTTGTTGGGTGCCCCTGTGCCCCGTGCTGAGGAGGAGCACGGGAACAGCACGTGTGTGCTGTGGGTCACGGCACAGAGGTGCTCCCCAGGGCCATCACATCACCCAGCCTCCTTGAAACCGAGAGGGAGGTGAAATATTTATGAGCCTGCCTTGGGTGGGAGCAGCTGTTTCCCCCGATACTGGCACAATTTGTCAGTAGGAGACATAAAATACCATGCCAGACCAGGAGCTTAAAATTTATGTGTACAGAATCGTGCTTTTTAATGTATAAAATGCTAAGGAGGTCTATTTGAATATATATATATGTATATATTTCTGCTGGTGACAAACTGACTGCGGATTTGAACTGCCTTTAAATAATTTGTGAAATGCACAGTAGCATCCTCGAGTCCCCATTAAATTTCACTGGCCAAGACTCCTGAACAAGCAGTGCTCATGGGCTGCAGCTGCCTGACCAAAAGGCTTCACAAGTGTTGGTAGCAGCAAATCTTCTCCATATTGCAGCTTAGTCACAGCTTCCTGGGGCGTGGGAAGACACGTCCTGTAATCCATGGTGGACTTCTGGGGTGGTGTTCAGTTGGCATCTCTCCTACTTGAGTATTTTTTTAATTTTTTAAATTTTTTTTTAATGATTTTGGGGAGCTTTGCCAGAGGGCAAGCATGGAGGTAAGGAGAAGAAGCATCACAAACTTTTTTAGCTGGTTTTGGGTATTTAGCTTTTCACTGCCCCTTGAGACCACACTTACCAAGCTTTCATTTACTGAACAGAAGGTTATTTCACCTTTTCATTAGGAATTTGACATTCAGAAAGCACTCCCTTTTGTCGTAATGGCTTGAGGGCTCGAAGTCAACTTAGACCTTGGAGGTGAGGCATGATTTTGTGGTACCCATGATTTGCCAGTTATCTGTGTTTGGAGCAGAAGCAGTTGGTTACTAGAGAGAAATGAGCTCTGGTTTCTCGCAGTGGTTTGGCCCTGAGGCTGTGCCACCCTCTCAGGCAGCCTTGGGCTCTGGGTGGCTCCAGGATGTCCTGCTCTGCTCCTGTGCAGTGGGTGTTGCAGTGCTGCAGAGCTGGGGCTGGCCCTGTCTAAATGCAGATGTGTTTAACACACGTGCTGGTGAACTAGAGACATGAGTGGAATCTGTTATGCAATGAGGTCATTATTGGGTTAGGGTTGAAGATTAGCGTTGCTCAATCATACACAATTTCTTATTATGGAAATGGGGGGAAAATGTCCTTTTTCTACCCAGCTCACATAATTTTTCACAGCAGTCTCCTGTGTGCTTTAGGAAGATAGCTGCGAAATAAAATTTGATAGATCACTTCCAATTCTTTTTGTCTGTTCATATTTCGTATCGTCCATGAAGAACCCTCATAAATTTTTCATACATAAGATGAAGAGATTTATTGCAAAAGAGAAAGATTTATTATAAAAGGCAGACTCGAGTCAGCCCTATACCATCCTCAAGAAACACAGACGTGGAGCTTGCTGTTGATATAATATTTTAGGAGTAATCAGCTGGTTGTGGCTGCCCTGTCGCAGCAGGAGGGAGGCTTTGTGTGAAGTTAGAGTTAAATCACTAAAGGCACGAATGCAGTGTGGTTGTTCTTAACGATCTGTGGAGTGCTACAGAGGTAATCAAGTCATCTGTGCGTGTAGTGGCTGCGGTGCCATCGGATGGCAACTGCTGCCATCCGAGGGCACGCGCTCGGCATGTGCAGTGTCAGCTCTTGGAGAGGGAGCAGCTGGGTCCCAGAGCTCCATCCTCGCTCTCCAGCATCGCCCTGCAGATCCTGGGGTGCACCCAGAACGTCCCTCACCTTCTGGAATGCGCTCATCCGTGGGATTTAACCTTGATGCGTGTGTGTGTGTTTGTTTGTTGGAAATTGCTGTTTGCCTGTGTTACACCAAACACAGGTGACTCCACGTGTAAATCCAGATTTCTTTTACACCAAATGGAGAGGATTTGTGTAACCAGTCCCTACAATCCCAGCATTTTACTGAGAGAGCACATGCTGAATACCCGCTGTAAATCTAAAGGCAAGAGCACCAAGTGAATAATGATTGTTCCTATGCTTCCACTGTAAAGTTGGAGGGGTCTTTTCATGCTTTTATTTACAGTTTTTTCATAAGTGTTCTGAATTATCCAAGGCAGTCCTTTTGTTCACAAACTGTGCAGTAAATACATCTGTTTGTATTTTTACTTTTAAAATGTCTTGCCTTTCTGGCATTTCAAGCTTCTCAAAGCACAGGCAAGCAAGACCAAGCAGTTTTAGATGAAAGATAAAATTACCTATTGTTATAGTGGATATGTCATAATTTTAAAAATAAGTTATGTATTAGACCTTTTTTTCCCATCTTTGTAATCCTCCTTTTAAAATTTTAAACACTGTTTAAAGGGTTTGAAGCCCTGCAGCCCTGACTGGCTCTGATAATACTTGTATTTCAAACATGCCAGGCTGGCTTTGGAGCAGATGTCCTACAGCAGCTCGTAGGGGTTGGGATTGTTACCTTCCATCTTTATCTTTCCTTCCCCTCACCTCCCCTAGTTTGATGTAACCCTCTTAAAGGAAGCATTCAAGCCTTTATCTGAAGTCTTCTGCCTTTATTTTTGAAAGTAATAAGAAAATTGGACCAGAAAAGCTGTGTTTTCATATGACTCCATCATACTTTCAGATCCTCCTTCTTCTCCTTTTCCCTATGTCTTGATAATCCCTTGCTTACCTCCTGCAGATGAACTTATTTGCATTCTTTAATTGAATTTGCTTGCTCTTAGGAATAGAGGACATTGATAATATTTTTATCCAAACATGTGTCTTTAATGCTTTTGCCTTTAATACACTGTCAACACCAAGTGAAAAAGAGAAGGGGGAGTAAATAAACAGACCCAAGTCAAACCAGGAGACACCAACAGTTCCTTTTCCTCCATGGGTTTTTACTGCGGTTGCCCAGAGTTATAGAGATGTCCCTCTTTTAGAATCACCCCCATTTCTTTTGGAAGAACCATCCTGCCAAAGAATTAAAATGTTTTTTCTTGCCAAAAATTTTAAATTAATAAAATTAGTTGCTCACTTTTGGTGATCTAGACCATATAAAGATAGCAATCTTAATGGTTCAATAGATGATAAATCATGTTAATAAATATCTTTCATGGCTTTTTCTAAGTTTGCAGAGAAGTTCCAAGAAGTAAAAGAAGCTGCCAAGCTTGCAAGAGACAGATCTCAAGAGAAAATTGAGACCTCAAGCAATCATTCACAGGTTTGTAATTTAGCTTTAATACCTGTACACAGACAGGATAAATAATTTAAAGTTAAATTTTCAAATGGACTGTGCCAGCCTCTGGCAGCCAGCATAAAGTATATGAAATGGAGATTGCTGAAGGTAATTGTCAGCTGCTGGACATCAGCATTGTCAGAGGAGTATTTTTCATCCCTCTGCGCGCTTTCCTTTCATTTAAATCTAATTTTTTTCAGCAGTCTTTGAGCTGTTACAACTTTTTTAATAACAAGGAAAGCTGTGCATCCTTTGATTTGTACTGTTAAACACAGTTTCAGTCACTGGGAAGGAAGGCAGTGTAGTGCTTCAGCAGGCAGTAGATGAGATTCGTCGGTATCCTTCTTTTTGTCACCTGTCCAACCCACTTCTGTGGGCATTTCTTTTCCCAGTGGAGAGCCTGACTTCGTGTCCAGTGCTCCCCTGCCCAGGGGTGACTGGTGGGAAGCTGTGGGGTGGGAACAGTGCTGTAGGGGGGTTGGAAGAAGCTTGTGTTGTATATCTGCACAGTACACTCTCCTAGGCAGCACACCTGGTCCCACCAAGTGTCCAGGGAGGTCTGGGTTTCCTACAAACTGAAGAAATTGGGTGTTGTCCCAGTCTCTCCACGTGGGTGGCTGTATTTTCATGTGCCTTGCTTTAGGTAAGAGTGAGCCGTGTTCAGCAGGTGCTCCTGGCCTGGGCTGGTGTTTGGAGGGCAGTCAGACAGATTTTGATCAGGGAGGAATTCAGATGAATGGTCAGAAAAAGCTGCTGAATGGTTTTAGTCTTGCAACCACCCCCGTTTGTGGGGCCCACAGATATCGATCTGAGTGGCTGACTTTGGATACCCATTTTGTAAAGACTTTGGGCTTTGTAGTTCACTTTGTTTGTTCTCTGTTGGTGGTCAGCACCAAGCAGTGTGTGAACAGTACCTCTTTGGAGGAGCAGTATTATTTTTGTTTGTTTGTTTGTGCTTTGTGCGTTGCATTGTTTCATTATCTTAAAAAAAACCCAAACAACCTTTAGAAAACACAAGCCTTATCAGGGAAAAAAAAAACAACAAACTTTTAAAAACTTTTGAAGGCTTTAAACTTCCATTTGTGTGTCATCATAATTTTTTCATTCTCTTTAAACAGACCAGCTTTGCAGCCAAGATGAAAAGGGTATGTGTGTGTTACCACTGCTGTGCCAGGAGAGCCGAGGTCTCAGCCAAGTGGTGTGGGATCAAGATTGCAGAGAAATTGGTGTTGTGGTCTTGCAGGAGATGCAGGAGACACCCAGTGTTCGTTTGTGTGTTGTGCTGCAGGAGTCTGGACGTGAAACACCATCTTCCACCCGAGCTTCCAGCGTGAATGGCACCGACGACGAGAAGGCGTCACATGGTGGCCCTGCTGAGGCACATCTCAAATCTGAGAATGATAAATTAAAAATTGCTCTAGCCCAAAGGTGAAGTTCCTGTAGAACCTAAATTGCCTTGGAAAAGTGTGCTGTAATTATCTGACGGATAATGAGATTAACAGAAATTATTCAAATTGTAATTAATTTAAAGTGGTGCGGCAGAATTGGATGAATGAGCAGATTTTAGGAAGTACCTCCTGGTATCCACTTGAGAGATATTTACCATTTCGTTTGTTCCTGATGTAGTTTGGGAAGAAATAAGCTCTCTTTTATTCTGCTGATGCCAACTGTTATAACCATCTTCTTTCGTGAACTTTTAGAACTACAGAAATAACATTAAAGCCATAGGGGAGCAATTGCTGCTGATAACATGTGAAGCCAATCTTTCTTCCTCTTTGAGTTCGCTACACTTACTTTGATGAAAATAGATAAGGATATTTAAAATTATGAAAGGGAATGAACTCAGCCATAAAAAGTTGAAGTGAGAAATATAATTTCATCAGACTGCTTGAAAGTCTTAGGGGATATTTCTAAATTGTGGACAGAGCCCCTTGAAATCACATTTTTTGCTCTTTGCTTTGATAAATAATTTGAAAATGCTGAGAAGAGTAATTTGCAGCTGTAGTGAAAATACAGGCGTTGCAATATGCAAAGTTACAACATTAAAATAGAATAATTCTCCGTTGGGATCTCGCCTGGTCTGCCTCTCGCATGTGAATGTGTATCTGGGAATGGAAAGGAAATCTAACAAGACCAAGCTGCTCTTAAAAAAGGTATTTAGAAAACAAAGCACCACTGTAAGCAGCGTTATCCAGCGAGCAGTTCCAAGGTTGCATAAATTATGTCTGAAGTACACCATCCCTCTTCATTGGCATTTCAATAGCTCAGCCTGGCTCAGACCATAATGTTAGCTCATTCCTCTTGCTGAAGACACCTCCACAGGCAGGCAGCAAGTAGCACTCAGGGAGTTTCAGAGCCTTCCTCCCATTCACCCTCTAATCTTGTGCTCTGTGCTGCAGCCCCGAAGCTTTGGGGAATGAGTCGTTTAATTCTGCAGCATTATGTAACGCTTTTACAGTTAAGACTCAGCATTAAAATAAATTCAAATATAGATCATGTCAGGCCCCTGAAATCTTCCATTTGGAATTGCTGTGCCATCTGCAGATGTGCAAGGTGGATTTGGCTGCAGGGGTGCCAGGTGTGTCCAGCCCCAGGTGCTGCAGCCACAGGGCTCGGGAGGTGACAGGGACCGTGCACTGCCAGGGTGGGACTCCCGTGTGCACATGGGCAGCTGGACCCTACAGCCTGCTCTGACAGCAGGGCTTCTGTTCCACACACAGACCAGTGCTGCTGGAGTTGGTAGATCCCTTTGTTTTGACAGAGACAGTCAAATTAAGGCTTTCACTCCCCTTAGGCACGTAATGGCTAAAGGCAATTACACACATCCGAGTGCTCTTCCTCTTACTGCAGCAAATTAATGGTGAGCACAGCGAGGTGGGGGAGCTGGCAGGCAGGTGAAGAGCAACTCACCAGGAGCACAAGGTGAAACCACCTCACGGTGTCCTGTTCTCCTCAGTTCATCCAACGTGAAGAAGTGGGAGACGGAGCTGCAGTCGCTGCGGGAGAGCAACGCGCGGCTGTCCACGGCCCTGCAGGAGTCGGCGGCCAGCATCGAGCACTGGAAGAAGCAGTTCTCAGCCTGCAAGGAGGAGAACGACCAGCTGAGGGGCAAGGTAGCACAGCATACCCACAGGAGAGCTGCCCCCGCACTCAGCTGATCCCAGCATCGCTCTTTATTTGGGATCTCTGCAGCTTTCTCACTGTGTGTGTGTGTTAGGAGATGGGTTTGGTCTTTGGCAGGGATGTGGATGGGGAGTTCAGGCAGCTGCTCCCTCTGCACACAGGGAGGGGTCAGAGGAGCTGCCACATGGTGTGAGGTTCCCTGCCTCGGGGTTTGGGAGGCTTGGTGTCAGCAGGGCTTGCTGGCTGGGGTGAGAAAGCAGAAAGGTTCTGAAAGTGGGGCTCCTGTTGCGTATCCCTTTCAAAGCTCACTGAAATGCTGCCAGATATGGATGAGCAGAGGGTGTGGTTATGGCCTGGTTACCCACAGGATCCCAGCCTGGGAGCCAGTCAGTGTCAGAAGCAAATCCCAGCAGCGTGCAGGGGAGCGAGGATGTGAGTTATTTCCTCAGCACTGTGGGCTGTGAGCCGGGTCCTGCAGCGCTAACACCTGGCACATCTCACCCAGAACCCTGCCAACAGGCATCACCAAAAGCCTTTTCCCCTCCATTACTGAGCACGTTTCTCAGCTGTGTAAGATGCAGGGTTAGCAAGGGCTGCAGCAGAGAACAGCTCAGAAGTTTAAATTTGTGAAGTCTCAGTTTAGAGTACTCTCTCAGATAAGACTGTGCTATCTGCAACAGCCCCACATAGGGCTGACACCAGCCTCTGGGCACAGGGGCATCCTGCTTTCCATGAGCACTGCTTGCAGGGATGATTTCACCCTATTCATCCTAAATGTGTTGGGAAAAGCTGGATCCTTTTCCTGCTTGCTTAGATGGATCACTGGGACATTTGAAGTAGAGTTCACACTGTACCAGTCTGGTGAGGATATTTTTTTGTTTAGTATTTGCCTTTGAAGAGGGAAGGAATTTCATGTCTTTTTGTGTGTCAGTAGGCTGCAAGGAGTATTTCAGCGTTGGAGGTTGTTTAGGTTTTCTGTTGGCACTGAAAATCCTTGTGGAGCAACCTTTTTTCTGAGGCACATACTCACTGTTTATTCACTTGTGTTTCATGAGTGCACAGTGGTAACACAGAGATCAAACCAGAGCTGTATTAACTGATGTTACATGAACAAATTAATATTAGTTGTTACATGATTTGGGTTCGTATATCCAGTCTCTTGTGGACAGGGGGGAAGTGAGAGACTAGAACAGTATGTTACAGGAAAACAGCATAATTTGAAGGGTAGTTATTTCCTTTTCTGTACTGCTGCAGAGAAAAGTTGTTCCCATCAACACATGCCACTTCCCAGTAGCTGTACTAGAGATGAAGAAATTATTAAAACACCACCTTGCTGCAGCTTCAAAGTCACCATGCTGGTGGCCAGCCAGACTGTGCAGCAATGCTCTCTATAATGTGCTTTCTCTGTGCAGGGAGGTTTTCTGAGGTTCTCCCCCAAGTAGGTTCCTTGCTCAGTGCTCACACTGCACCACTGCAGCGCCCTGGGAAGTTCCTTCTCCTTTATTAATTGGGTCAGAATTTTTTGCATATTGCTCTACCTCCAAATGAGGGAAGTTATAATCCCAAAGCAACACGAAGCTGAGAATTAAAGTACATTCTTTTAATGAGCTGGTCCTTCGGCCTGTGGGAAGTGCATCTCCTGGGAGCTGAGTCCAGGGCTGGCAGCAGGGGGTATGGAGAGAACAAAGAGGCAGATGTTGCTCTGAACTGCTTCTCCCTCCATGGTTTTGATGTTGTGTCCCTCACACACCAGCTAGAATAATAAGCAACCCCCGAGAGATTTCTTCTCCTTGTTGTGTTAAGAAAAGCCATTCCTTGCAGTCTTGTGCTGGCTTCATAGGAGTGAAGTGCAGATTTTATCCCCAGTTCCACTTACTTTAGCAGCTCAGTGTTTTGTGCATTCCTGAGTACCTATGAGAGAGACTGTAAGAGAGGATAAATACAGACCCAGGGCTTCCTAGTGGATGTGTAAATTGGGTCTTTTGAAGGAAAGAAGCGATAATTTGGTTGCAGTGAATCAAATGCTGTGATTTAGGAAACAGATCCCATGTCCATTTCATCAGCTGTGTTCTGCCCCAGATTCTGAGAAATTTGAAAAATTTCACCTAATGTCTGACGTTTCTTAAAGATCGAAGAACTAGAGGAACAGTGCAATGAAATAAATAAAGAGAAGGAAAGGAATGCACAGCTGAGTAGACGTCTCCAGGAACTGGAAACAGAACTTCAGGACAAAGAGCTGGTGAGTGCCCAGAACACAGAAATGGCATTTTCATGTTTGAGTGGGACTGTTTGCTTCTCTCTGGGGATGTAAGTTTATGGAGTGGCTCACCTACCACCAGAAGCAGCCTGATGTCCCGGGATGTTGCCTCTCTCTAGGTTTTCCATGTCCAGTCCCTTGTTTGGTAGTGTTTCTCCATCCGAGTTTCATGATGTGCTGTGGCTGTAATTTGGCAGGGGTTAACAATCAATCCTTTCATGTACCCAACACTTGTCCTTGTAGAAGAGCCATAGTGGTGAAACTTGGTGCCCAGTGCCAGGCAGATGTGTGCTGAGAACAGATTCATCTGACCCTCCCCATGCCAGAAATTCCCACAGACATCAGGACTGTCATTAAAAAGACATCATTTGCAAACTAATTGGGCATTTGTGTAACAAGTCCTGTTTCTTTTTCTGGATGGCTCACATTGAGCAGCTTTGCTGGTTCATGGTCTCCCTCTGATCTTGGGACTAATGCCAAGAGTGAGAAATCCAGATTCATCTAGAGTACCCCAGTTTGTCATTTTTTGAAGTTACAGGGTGTTAATTTTTCTGAGGAGGATGGTGGCTTGGAACCCCTGAACAGTGGGGAAAATAATGGAGGCTCTTTTTCTCTCTGTTGTCACAGTGACCGAATGCTCTGTGCTGGCTGAAGAGAAAAAGCAGGGCAGTAAAGTTTGCCATGTGCCATTACAGCATCTCTGCTGGTGCTCTTAAAAGCACTGCTGCTAAGGGGTTTTATGGTGGCTCAAGGAAATAGTTTAGGGAGATGGATTTTGATGCACTGTCATAAATATAATGTTTTTCAGCCCTGTATTTCAAAGGAGAATGTAATGCTGTCTTCCCAACCTTTCTGTGGCAATAGCATCTATAACAACCCTTATTCTCTCCTAGCATTCTCCTCGAGATTCACGTTTTTACCGTACCAAATGAACCAGAAAATTGATTGACTTGTGAATATCACATGCCTGTCTTCCATTTACACTGGAAATACACTAACTTGTTTTAAAAATTCATGCTTACATTAGCAGGTCCTTGATTAGCTCTAAACTACCCATAAGCAATGTTTCACGGTCTGGAATCCAAACCCACATGAAGTCTGCTCATGGCCTGGCCGTGTAAGAGAAGCTGCTGATACCTTCCTCATGTAGGAGATGCTTATCCACCCAGAGATTCCTCCACCAAATCCATGTGTCTCTGATTTCGAGACCAGGATCTTGTGTGGAACAGTATCAAATGCTTGGCACAAGCCCAGGTGGTCCAGGGATATACCCCTGCTTTCTCTGGAGGTCATCACCCACGTGGGCAGTTTCTGGAGGAGGATCTTGCACTTTTTTTTCAAGTCAAGTTGTCCTAATTTCCAACAGAGACGTGGATTCCTACAGCTGCTCTCTCCATTAACCCCCTTCATCAGGTCTGCTCAATTTGGGTAGTGAGGCCAGAACCAAATACTGATTTTGGGGAGGGGGTAGGTGGTGTTTCTCAGAGCTGTACCCTGGAGGAAAGCCCATTACACCTGTGTTCTGCAGTGATGTCTCTGTATGTGCAGCTGGTAATGCCACTGGCCTTTTTTTTTGCTGTCACACATCACTGAAATTGTCTAATTTGCTCTTTGCTACCATCTATAAATTGCTTGTAGCATTACAGCCCTTCAGATCTCTCTGTTATTTAATATATCTTTTGCATAGGTATATGGTTTAGGTTAAGATTCTATTAATATAATTCATGGGATTCATGCTGAAGATTGGATTACATTGCCTGTTTTAGAAATGCAAAGTAAAAAAATTTTGTGAAAAATGTGTTCTTGCAGAAAATTAGCAATTTTGGAGTGGAGGCAGGTTATTTTGATTATTTTCCATCCAAATACTGTGCAGAATACAATAAAATATGCAAAGCCATTTCATCTTTTCAAATTTTCATTATGTTTTAAATTGAAGCCTGCACTAATATTTTTTCTTTTCTGTTTTCAAAGGAACTGGAAGAGCTCCGAAAGCAGGGTGAAATTATACCAGAGCTAATGTCAGAATGTGAATCTGTATCTGAACAATTACAGGTACAGTTTAGCAGTGAAATTCATTTCAAAATAGTTGGTACCTTTCCTTTTTTTCTCCTCGTAGCTGTGTGCATTTTCTCTGTTCAGCGTTTCAAGGCAAAAGAGCTCCAGTTTGTAAAAACAAAAAAAAAAAGCTAATTACATGCAAAATACACAATGCCACTCCCAGCACAGGAGTGATTAAACAGCTCCATTGCAGACACTGCTTTGCCTGGGATCATGTAGCATCCATCTCCTGCAATTCCAGGCTGTCCTGTGTCCTGTGTTTCTCTGCTCTGGGCTGGTGGAGCTGCACCACAGCCACGTGTGTGGAGCATCTCCCCAACACCTGGGGCTCATTGCTGCAGTGGCACCAGGGCAGGCTTTTGGGGAAGAAGCAGATGAGTTTAGGTAGCTGCTCACCCTCAGGGGTAAAAGTTCACCTGAGGATGAGTTCCTGTGCTGTGCCATCCCTTTCCAGCAGCACTGGGATGTGCCCATGGCAGGTGCTCAGGAGCCCTGCCCCAGGCAGCAGCTTTGGAGTTTGGGCGTCGCCTCCTCGAGTCGGGTCTGGTGGAAACGCGATAAATTAACGCATGAAAAGAGAACCAAAATGAGCAGTCTCATCAATGAAGTAAAATCCAGTCGATAAAAAAGTCATCACGCAAAGCAGAACTCTAAAAAAATGCCAATAAATCCCAAAGTGCTGAATTAAGCACCTCAGAGGGTGTTTCCTCAGTTTGTTTCTCGGGGTTAAAGCACCGTAGATAATTCTGTGTGTAACTGATGGCACGGTGTCTAATTCTGCAGCTGCAGCATGTGACAGAAATGTATGCACAGTGCACGATTTAAATCCAGCTGAATTTGAAGATATCAACCAAGTGACAGAGTCTGATGCAAAGCATCTTTTCCAGTTAATCTGTGTCCTTTCCTGCGTGGGCTTTTAATCAGACAAGCTCGTGTCAGTTGCTCTCAGAGGTGCTGGTGTTAATCAGTTTACAGAAGTTCAGGCAAACTCTCACAGCCCAGCTGCCGTTTGCTGCTTGAATCTGTGAAATGCTGCTCATCCTTCTTCTCTGTGATTCGTCTTATTGTCTCTTTTGTCTTTAAGGCTGCTGAGAAAAAGAACAAAGATCTCGAAGAGAAAGTCAGAACGCTAAGGACAGAAGTCGAAGAGAGCAAACATAGGCAGACCAACCTTAAAACTGAATTAAAGAATTTTTTAGATGTACTAGACGGGAAGATAGATGAATTACACGATTTCCGACAAGGACTGTCTAAACTTGGGGTTGACAATTAGGTGGCAATAGATCTTTTTTGTAATCTAGGGTCTGGATGTTTGATGTTTTGTTGATCCCAAACGTGTGTTTTACAAAATATAACTAGAATGTTCCACTTGTTTGCATTGGTTTTGTACATAGAGGCTGAAAATTTGCTGTGGGGTTTTTTTTGGTGGGTTTCCTTTTTTTTTTTTTCTGTTTATTTACCAAACCAGTCGTGCTGCTCACTGACTTCTGTGGAGATTAGAAACTTTCTATATTGCTGCTCTGGCTTTGTGGGCTTGGGAACAGGTAGAGGGTTCTGTCTCAGGAATCTGGAACTAGATCTACCTTAAAATGAATATGCAGTTAGTTGTTGCAGGGAAATTTATATCTTTCTTAAGGGCTGTTGCAACCATAGAAACAGAAAAGAAGTCTTTTTCTTGTCTGGACTATCAGCACTCTCAGCAGCATTGACTTTATTCCTTGGTGGAGCAGAGAGATGAGCTGGAGCCCCTGCAGTTTGTAAAATGTGCCTGTGATGAGCTGCAGTCAGGAGAGCCACTTCACACAGATACCAGTATCTTTAGGGACCATGTCAATCAGGCCTGATTCACCAAAAAGAAATGCAGTGGATTTCAGATAACCTCTGATGGAGGTTGCATGTGCTTGCCTGGACCCGCTCAGCACAAAGTTAACAGAGCAGAAATGAGTTTCAGCTCTTGAAATCGTGTCTTACTCCGTCAGTGAGGACAGCTTCTCTTGCCTAGCAGCATCACCTCTCTCTGGCCTTCAGTTTCGAGCCCATGCAGTTCCATCATTATGTGCATCTCTGAAAAATGCCCTCCTAAGTCTGGGGACCAGGTATTTATTTCTAATAGCGGTGTGTTGCTGGTTTGTACAGGACTCATGCCCCTCTGAGTGCAACTTGATTGTTGTTGATGGACTCCTGCAGCAGTGAGGAAGGAGACATTGATCTGAAAAGCATCATAAGGTTGTTGGAAGATGTTGCTCAGAAGCAGATTTCTGCCCAGGAGACTGGCAGGGCGATGGCCACATGAAATCAAAGTCCTTTCCTGTGATTTCTGCATTCTCTGGCAGCAGGCTAGGAATTAGTCACCAGATTAGATTGTACAAAAAAAACCCCTCAACCCAAGAGGCAGAAATGCTCTTTTATTCTTGAACTGGTTATTCAGCAGCTCTAAGAGTGTTTGGAGAAATGCAAGGTCATAGCCTGGCCTTCAGTGAGAAGGAAGTTCAGTTCATCACAGACAGGGGTGTAAAAAGGGCCAGGGAGGAGAACCCAGCCCAAGCTTTGCTCTTTCCCTTAGGACTTCCTTCAGCTTCTTTCTCTTCTTTCTCTTCTTTCTCCATAACCTGTTTTGAGAGTGTTTACGTGGGATCTGAATTAATTCAGGAAGGTACTTCTGTGTACATGACATTGTTACTTGCTTGATTCAGATGACAGCTTGGTTAAGCACCGTGTTAGTGCTTTCCAGCAGTGACTGATACGAAATGGCCACGCTTTTCCTGGAATTCTGGGGCTTTTTCCTTTTTTTGGCACATCTCGATTATTAAAGTGACCTTTAAAAGAGAGGTGGGTTGTAGATGAAACATGCATTGAATATTTTTTTGCAGATAAATATATAATCCCCATGGTGGAGATAGGATCTGTCTGCAATTGTCCCTTGAATTTTCATTTCATCTTGTTACTGTTACATTATCTTCACTGCCTGTTTTTTTTAGAATGGACTCTGAGTATTTTTGCTTTTACTCCTTTGAAACAATGGGTGTAAAGCTAGGACCTTTCATAACCATTATGACCATTTAAGTCTCTTTTAAGAAAAATTGTTGTAGGCTGTTGATATTTAAAAATAAAAATAAAAATCAGGTACATAGCACGTAGGCGTGTGAAAATTAGACTTTGCCAGCATGGAAGATTCAACAGTTGCATAATGTGGGGTTAGATCAGACTTCTCAAAATTGAAAATGACGTCAGAAACTGTGTGGTTGTGCACAAGTAGTCTCCATTTTTAGTCCTTTTATTTGATAGAAAGTCAGATATACACCATAATTTAGCAGGCAGCTCATCCTGCTTCTCCTCCCATGCTGCTTTTTGGTCCCTGCATCAGCTGGGAACCACAGGATAACACAATTAAGAGCTGCAAGCAGTGCTGGCAGTCAGGGCCCTACTCCTCACAGTGGTTCATTGCTTTTGCACCAAGGACCCTGCTCTATCTTCCTTTTCCTGTTGAGTAATTTTAGGCCTTCTCTCTTTGTTTTAGTATAAATTGTGTTTTTAACATGATGCTGGGTAAAAGGATGCAAAAGACTCTGTGAAAAAAATTACATTATTTGGGTTAACCCAGATCTTTGTTTTCCACATTAGTCAGGTCTATCTCAGATCCAGTTCATTAGGAATGTATTAAGCCACTCTTAAATTGCAGGAGAAGTGTTTCCATGGGATTGCATCGATTAAACAGATGGAGTTTGATGCTGGCACATTAAGCCAGTGCATAGCACTGACACAGGCAGTGATTTCTGGGTGCTTAGTGCTCACCAGAGGAACAATGGAGTGTCCTTAAAGAAATCCCTGCCCTGTCTCTTCTGTCTTGCCCCAGGTGTGTGTCACATATCTGCTATTGCTCTGATGTGGAGTTGTGAGGGATGCCTGTACACAGCTTTTTGCTGTGGGAAACTCCATCCTTCAAGCATCCAAGGGTTTGTTATAATTTTCTTCTTTCTTTTTCCTTCCCAACAGCAGTAAGTTGAGAGTTTCGGTGTATAATCACTTAAATCCCCCAAGCACCATCTCTTTTAACCTTTCCCTCTCTTTCATTGGATTTTTTTCCTCTTCAAGTGCAAAAAGCATGGTAAGAAGACGCAGTGCATGCTCTCAGGAGTGCTTGGGCACCAGCTGCAGCTGCTCTCTCTGGCCTGCCCCTGCCCCAGGACACTGCAGGTGTCACACACTGCTTGTTCCTTGATGCTCTCTGGTGGCCCAGCTCTAACCTGTGTGCCAAGCTGGGAGCCTCCCACTGCTCCTCTGAGACTCATCCCAGCACTGAAATGCCTCCTCTGTCCCGATGGGAGCCCCAGAGCAGCCAGCCTTCCCCCACCAACATGGACACACCATCCTTGGGATGCACTGACCCTCCTTTTGGGCTGGAATTCCGCCTGTCCCCGTGGGCACCATGGATTCAGCTGGCAGACACCCGCTTAGGGATGGCCCTAAACACTGCCAGGGCCAGGAAATACTCATCCCTGTCCCAGAGAGGATCTGCAGAGTTTGGTTTTAGTTGTTACACAGCGCTGGGCAAATCCTGGATTCCCTGTGCCCACAGCAATGCCTCGGTCAGCGCTCCGCTCCCACCCAGCCTGAGCAGGGGTTTGTAGGCGGCTGTACCTCACCCTGGGCTGTACCTCACCCCTGAGTTCCCTTTCTGGACACAGGTTTCTCCCTCTAAGTGGTTTTTATGGCAGGATCTCTCCTACCTCACTGGCATGGTGTTTCCTTATGGAAGGACACGTGCTTGGCACGTCCCGTGTGGGTTTCTGTCCTGCCTGTCCGGCCCTCGTGGCATCAGCAGCCTGGGAGCTCTGGGGACAAAAATCTGTGCTGGCCTCCTGTGACACCAGGGCAGAGAGTGTCTGACTGACCTCTGGGTGAGATGCTTCTCTGAGGTGATGTTAGAGCTGCTGAATAATGGTAGGGTTTGAGGGGTTTTTGGCAAAATGAGAAATAAAACAGGTCTGCCTTGTGTTACACGAAAGGAAGAGTGACATAAAAACGCACAGAATTGTTTTCAAGGGGAGAGAATGTTCCATTGGATGTATTATGTCACGTTTTGGAAAAGTACCTTAGTCTCATGTTAGGAATAAATTATTTCAAAATTTAAGAAATGGAACTTTGTTGCACACCTCAGAATAAAGTAGGTTAGCCTTTTGGGGTTTTTATTACTTGGCTGAATCTTTTTTTGCCTATTTTAACTCAACTTCACAAGTAGTTCTGTTTGGCCTAGAAGTGCATTTTCAGCAAATGCAGTACTTTGTAGTGTTCTGTCTGCACCTAATTGGTGTCTCCTTTGCTAAGTGAGCTCACTGGAAGAAAATTGTCTTTAAGAAATTCAGTGCCACCTGTCATTTTCTCTATCTGAGCACTCAGAAGATGCACTTTCTAAAAACAGTTTTACACTGGGTGCATCTGTGGCCAGAAAACAAAGATTATTTAGACAATATCTTTTTTTCTGGACGAACACCTGATTTGGTTTTTATGTGAGCGATTCAGGGAGAGCAATTTTTTAAAGCTGCTCCCTGAATTAAGGTGAGCAAGAAGGGTTTCTGCTGTTCTGCCTGCTGCCCCTGGCACTGCCATTGTCTTACAGGGGTACCAGCCAAAGCACTTGGGGTGCTCAGGCACACAGGGTGCTCCCCTGCCCTGTGCAGTGTTTGCTCAGTGGCTTGTTGGACACAGGAAACACATGTCCCACTGGCAGCAGGGCACAAATTGTCCACAGACTTCTGGTCTCTTCTCTATGCTGTTTAATTTTTTTTCCAAGTGGTTTTTTTTTTTCTTTTCCTTTATTATTTTTTTATCACTTTTGGCTGTGTCATAAGTGACAGAAGGAAAATTCCCTGTTGCTGTCACCACCTTGCAGTGGGGGGAGTTTCTCAGCTACAAGGCCATGCTCTTCCTTAGGCTCTCCCAAGGAGTTCTCTTGGCAAAACCCTTCAAAAGCACCAGTGGCTTGTGAGGAATGTAGTGCTGTCTTCCTGAGCCTGTGGATGTACAAAGATAAAACCCCTGTCAGGGTGAAGAGCCTCGCTCAGCTTAGCGTGTGCCCGATGCTGAATCCGAAGGGAAGAGGTGTAAGCAGCAGCAAATTTTTTTTTTGGCTATTGTTTCAGCAGAGGTTTCAGTGAAAGGTGGGCTCTGCCCACAAGCTGTGGATGTGCCCAAGGTGTGGATGGCCACACCAATGCCCCAGCTCACCCCCTTTAGTCCAGGCAGTTCTGGGCTTGTCAAGCCCATCAATATCAAAACGCCCTGAGCATATCACACGGGTGGTGGTGTGAGGGATGCAGGGGCGACATCCACGGTCTGGTTATGGTCAGACACTCCCACTCACAACCAGGAAAAGCTGTTTCTGTCCCTCAGCAGCACCAGGGACCTCGCAGAAGGGCAGGCCCAGCTTTTGGGAGGCTGAGGGGCAGCAAGGAGCCCCAGGCTGGGCTGGCAGGGTCTGGTTGTGGGCGCGATTTAGCGATGCCAAGGCAAAGAGCTACCCCGAGGTAATTTTTCTTTCCATGGATCGTGTTCAACGAGCCCCTGTGTGTCAGGCAGAGCAATACACAGCCACAAGAGGAACCCAGACTCACCCACAGTCAGAGAGCCCCAGCTGGCCCGCACAGCCTGGCCAGGGATGCTGTGCCTGGAGTCCCGGGAGCCCGGCAGGGCTTCGGGCTCACCACTGGAATGTAAGCCTGACGTGAAGTTTGCACACCTTAAACGCCGTTCTCTGTGGTAAATGATGAGGTACCTGAAGTGAAATAGAGTCAGGAGGTGAAGGATGAATGTGATGAAAGTGCTTCCCAAAGGAGGGCTCTCCTGCAGGCTGTGGGCAGAGCTGGTCCTGGCCAGGAGGGCTTTGCTTGCATCCCTGGGGGATGTTGGATGTCCAAACTTTGATTTTCTACTGTGTTTTGTAGTAGCTCTTTATTTTTTCCTTTTTTTCCATTTTTTTTTCCTTTTTTTGTTTTATTTTTTTTCCTTTTTTTATTTTTAAACAGGTAGCCTGAACATACAGTCTTCAGATGAAGGTGCCTATACCTCCAAAAATTTTATATGCACATTTTGAAATTTACTTAATTTAGTTACCACATAATAGTGGTACATACAACAAAGGCACTTGAGAAAAAAAAAAAATCTGTCTGCTACTGTATTTTTGTTTGGGTTGGGTTTGTTTGGTTTTTTTAACACTGGTCAGCAATAATTATTTTAGCCATATACTAGCTAAAAAGATGGGTATGTAAGATTTGTGAACTAAGCTTCTAAGTTTGCAGGATTTTGATTAACCTGGGTATGTGATGAGGAAGCTATGCTCAGTAAAAGAGTATTTTGCAGCATTTAGATGTTTTCATTGAATTGCCTAATAGTGATCATGAACATAATATTCTATAAAGCTCATCATGAATGACAGACAAAGCACATTGTTTTTAACATGAATATATCCCTTGTAGTTGAAAGTTCTGAGAGTGTACTAGTGTGGTCTGCTATACCAAAATATTTAGATTATTATGAGATTTTAGTACTAAAGATAAACATACACCCTGTTTTTACTGTTTCAAGTAAAGTTTAGTGAATGACTGACAATTTGTTGATATACAACTGTGGGAAAACACTGCAGTGCTCTAAATGTATATTTTTATTTGGGTTTATTATATTTAGTATATGTTTTAATGAAAACTGAAGTGTTTACTACAGTTGGATCGTTGTAAAAACATCTCTTACCTCATCATTTTGTCTGCTGTAAAAAAGTACTATCCTCTTTTTTTTTTCTTTTTTCAAATTGACCATAGACAGTCAATGTTAATATTTAGACTCCTAGTAGCAGTAAATGCTGGGTTTTATATCTATAAAATGAAAAACTTGATTTTTTTCTTTATGAACTTATTATATAACTTTGTGATTTTTATCTGATTTTATTGTAACATAAAGTTGTTTTATGTAAAAATATATAGTTTAAGTAAAATCTCTTGTCTCATTGTCTTCACTGACTTCAGAAAATGAATATCTTTGTGGCTGCAAGTCTGAACTCAATGGAATGCTGTCCTTTGATCAGAAGAATGTGATTTTGATCTGTACATATGGTGCAGAGACTTGCTAATCTCAAGAACTCATTTTTCAAGAGGTGGAGCTTTAAAATGTTTGTCTTGCTTCTCTTTGTTCCATTAGCCCAGTCAGAGGGAGTGCAGGATGAGTGGCACTTACATGACTGGAAAAGTAGAATTTATAAATATTTGGACGTGGAATTTTGGATTTATCTTGTGCTGTAAATGCACGATTGGCTCTGTGCACACAGCAGCACGTCCCTGGGAGGGAGCAGCGCTGCAGTCCCCCTACAGACAGCACACAGTGATGCTCTCAGCACTGCTGTATCCATCGTGCAGAAGCAGGGATTGCTGTCCCTGCACCAAGCCTTCCCCAAAGGAGATGAGAGGGTTTGAAATCTGAGGGTTTGTGAAGTGGCTGTGGCTCGTTGTGCGTTTGTTACTCTGGGCTACGAGGCTGCAAATGTCAGCTTTGGGGTGAGCAGGGAGCTCGTCTGCCCCTGACCTTTAGCCAGAGCTTTTCTACCAGGAGCCATCAATAGCTGTGACAAGCAGTGCAGCAGATTCTTGCAGTCTCTGAACAACCAGGGACTACAAACCAGCAGCTACAAAACCAGCTGAAGTGCATGGCGGTAAAATGCAGGCAAAGGTCTCTCATTCTGAGCGAAAAACCCCATTTATCTATTTGGATTTGCACAATTATGAATGTTAGTGCAACAGAAGTACCTGTGAGTACATCCCATCACCCACAGCCACCAGAAGCAAGCCCCATGCTGTTCCTAGCAAGCTGCTGGTCCCATATGGGCATTCCCACAGTGGGCATTCCCACAATGGGCATTCCCACTCATCCACGCCCAGTGCCTCTGCTGGGCACGGAGGTACCTGTTTGGTACAGCCACACCTGGCACTTCTGTGGCCTTTTTGCCTCATTAAGCCCAGGATGTGTTTTTAGCATCCAGAAATTCTCTGGTTTGTGTAAAAGGCTGTTCCTTGCCAGCTGCTCGAGTGAGCAGTGGCTCCAAAAGAAGCAGCCTGGTGTGGGAGCTGCGGTGAGTGATGCTGCCAGCAGGGATATCTGCTGCTGCTGCTGTCTGGGATCCCTTAATTTTCATGTTTGACTGGGTTCCTGTCAGAAAACTCGGGAGCCTCCTCAATGGGATGTGTCCTTCCACAGTCACACATTAAAAAGTGTTTTAGCTGGCTGTGGGCTGCTGAGCTGCGGTTTGCCACCTCGGGATGTCTGATGGAAGCACGAGGTGAACTTTAAATCAAATCTTTGGCTCTAAGTGGATGAGCTACCCTATAATATGTACTCCTTTTGGACACCTTGAATTCCTTCAACAGCATAGGAAAAGAGAGGCCATCATTTCCTTCCTTTTGGAGGAAAACCCCCAGCATGGCACCACAGGGGAGGCCTGTACAGAGGGAGTACAGGATGAGATCCCTGAGCAGGAACAGGCTTGCTCTCTCCATAACACGTGTAGCTGGTGACAAGGCTGAACTTACATAAAATTCAACATTATTCAGTCCCACACACTTTTAATTTTCCATGCTTTTCATCTAAAGGCATGTCTGCACCAACAAGGGAGGAAAGGAAGATATGTTAATTATATATTATTAACTGTCTCCCCACTTCCTAGAAGACTTGAGCATTTTTTTCAAATTCACTGCATACATTTATTTTTTTTACTCCTAAAAAGTAGCCAAAATCTTGTACAAAATTTTAATTATTTACAACGTTAAATACCCTTTACATAATCAGCACTGCCAACCAGAGCAGAAGAGCAGCATCAGTGAGACTAATGCATAATGGGCTGTTCTTCTCCTGAGAACAACAGAAATGTTAATGTTAGGTATAAAAACGTGTCAGTAGCAGCTGAAAAAGCAAAGCCAGGTGATGACGGGGGCTCAGCCTGACCTGCAGTGGTGGTGCAGCCGTGCTTCGGCCACCAAACCCACTGGAGCAAAGTCCAACCACCCTTCAAAAAGGGGGAAAAAAACGCCCTGCCAGGTGCACTGCCAGGTTTGATTTCAGCGAGCAAGGCTAAAAATGGCCATCCAAAGGCTCGTGAGGCGGCTCTGCCAGCGCCAGACCCTGCGACGCAGATCTCCTCCGTGTCATCGACAGCGTCAGGGCAGCGCTGCCACGGGGGATCTGAGAGCTGGCTGTGAAAAGCACAGCCAACCTTTGCAAGGCAAACATTCCAATCCCACTGCAACAATGCATTGCTGGGAACACGTGACACACAGATCACTGCAGCAGAGGGGTGCTTGGCTCTGACCTCTGCCTCTGAATTTTTCAGACAGGTCTCTGTGCCGTGAAGTTCCCTTTGGGTCTCAGAACTTTTCCTGAACACCGAATGTATTTCAATAACTTCAGAAATGTTGGATCTTCTCAGAAGCGCTGTTTGAAATGAAATGATCTCTAGGTGGAAAAGTGCATGTTGAAAATCGGAGATTTTTGTGAGCCAGCATGAGGCCCAGCTTCTGGTTTTGAGGCTGTACTCCAATTGTACAGGCACAGCAGCAAGACACGTCCTACTGAATCAGTCCTGCTCTAGCAGAGCTCTGGAGATCTGCTATTCTCCACCACAAAATGGATCTCTTCACAAATATCTACCCCTCTGTGTTTGTGTGTAGCAGTGGTTGTATCCAGGATCCCAGAGCTAAATCCCATGCAGCTTCCCAGGACCATACTTCCACATCCATGGCTGGATGCTGCAGTCAGAGTGAGGGCTTAAAACCCCTGAACAACATTTCTTGACAACAATTTGCATTTAATTAATCAAGTCTATGAGCAGATACATCTATTGGCACATGAGGCACATTGGTTTGAGTATTTTTGTTTTCCTTCCATGTCCTCTCCATTCATTAGTACTGGCAGTCTACGAAAAAGAAATCTGTGGCTGCTGTAATCAAGAGGGATTGAGCTCTTGCTTTTCTCCTGACTTTTCATCATTGAATATGATCTGTTGCATATGCCCTGGATTGTGCTTAATGTATGCTGGCTGGAGGGAACTCAGACATTTGGGGAATTATAAATAATAGCACCACTGGCAACCCTTTTGCATTATCATGTCACACTGAAATATATCAGTTTTCAAAGCTATTTACATTTAGTCTTTTGACACTTACTTCGTTGCTACCATTAGCCATGGCTTTAATTTTTCTCTGGATGCAGGTTTGTACTGTTCATTAGCCTGAAGATGAACGTTGCAGAACAGGATGCTGGAGTTCCCTGAAGAACAGAGACCTTTCCAATCCTGTTCATCTATAGCAGCCTTGGGTGCATTTATAGAGATAATCCCTGGCTCTGAAACCTGAGAAATTGCAGTGATTCACTAATCACTCCCTAATGCTCTGGAGGGCCCATGGTCACTAGTACAGTCATTTCAGTGGGTGGGGAATGGCTTCAGGACAGGGATGAGGGATGCAGGAATGATGCTTGAAAACCAGAAGGGGAAGAGCAGCCCTTTTCTCTGCAGTAGGTGTTTCCTGGAGTGTTCACACAGGCAAAGCCCTCCTTTTGGCAGAGCAGACAGGATGCACTGCTGGCTCCTCACCCCGTGTGCCTGCACACTGCTGCACTCCTCTCAGGACTTCCATTCCAACCCCACGGGCTCGGGAGGAGGGGATGGCACAGAGCTCTCCGTGGGCTGGGGAAGTGTAGGCGCTGGATCCTATTTCTCTGTCACCTCTGCTTCGCAGGAAGAGACTGTGGGAAGGGCAGTGACTCACTTGCTGATGAATAAGTGATTCAAGCATGTCTCCAGGAGTGGGACAGACTCATTTCCTCACCCCCAGTGTCTGCCGTGCCCACTGCCGTGGAGCCGAGACGCGCGGATGCCACGCTGCTGCTGTCGGAGCTGGCAGCCTTTCCACTCCTCCTGGCTGAGGAGAGGATGGCAGCCAGGGGTGGAGCAGAGGCTCAGGGAAATACCTTTGCCAAGGCTCTGCACAGACACCCGTAGGATGGTGTTTAGACTATTGCCTTGGGATAGAAGGGAGCTGCAAACGTCTGTGTGACACTAGGAGGGATTAGCTGATGCTCAAGTGGGGGGAATCCCAGTCTCCCAGGAGGACACGGAGTTTCTCTCCCAAGCTGCAGCCTGGCCAGCCTTTCCCCAGACCCTCTGGGTGCTGGCAGGGCAGTGCTGGATGCTGCTGTAGGTCAGGGCTGCTTGTGACCCCAAGCCACAGCTGCCCCCGCAGGATGCTGTCCCCCCATCCTCAGCCCTTTATGTCCCCCCATCCTCAGCCCTTTAATGGGGATTTGGGGCAGGAGAGGGATCTAGTGAAAATGAACAAATAGTTTTGCTAAATATGTTTTCTTAGAAGCCTGTGGCTCACTCTTACTGCAAGAGCAAAGGCTTGCTAAAGATGGCTTGTTTTACAAAGCGTTTTCACAAGTGGCTGAGCTGTTAATGTCACTGTTACCTGAGCAGATTTAATTGTGTTGCTTCTTGCTCTCGGCTTAGCGTGACATGCTGAGAATGAAAATCACATACCTTTTTGCCAGGAAAAAAAATGCCATGTTCTGGAGCAGTGTTGAGCGTTTCCTCCAGGGATGCATTCACATATTGTTCTGAGCGGTTTTTGCTGCCAAGGTTTGCTGTGGCATTTATTAAAAAATGCTTTCAATACCATTCACCTTTTATCATCACCATGGGTTTAGATGAAATGATGTGTCCCTCTTTCCTACCAATATCACGTTATCATGGCGTGTAGTGCGCAGATGTGCTCTCGGATGCAAATACAGGCGCTTTTGGAATGAAATCCATGCTTTTTGAGTGAGGGTGGCACAGCCTTAAGTCTCATTTTCTCCAAAGGGTGCACACTCTTATCTACCAACTGCTTCACAGAGGAAGACTGAAAAGAGAAGCATTTCCCAGCTTTTTGTTAGTCCTAATGAATGCCTTTCATACTCATCCTCTTTGTCCCTCTTTCTCCTGGTGTCCTGGCTTACACGTGCTTCTTTTTATTTTAAGGGATGAAAGAAGGAAGTGGTTGAAGGATGGATCATGGGTGCTGCCCTGNAAAAGAAGGAACTGGTTGATCCAGGAAGGATCTGGAAAAGAAGGACTGGATGGATCATGGGTGCTGCCCTGCAAACCTTCGCTGCTTCAAGCCCTTATATTCAGGCCTGTTCCACAGTCCCCACAGTCCCATAGGTGCATGAAGTGACACACTTGCTCAAGCCCCTGTAAGTCTGGGTCACTTCAAAGTGCTCACACTCAGACTGGACTTCCTTGATTCAGGGCCATTTTGCAGAAAAACAGAGTCAGTATTCAGCTTGTGGGTCAGCCCTGTGCACTGAACTGGGGGGTTGGCTATGGAGAAGCTTCATAAACCCCAAAAAGCAGCATGTTGACAGAAATGCTGGCAAATCCAAGGCTGCACTGGCACCACCAGCGACGGCCACGGTGCTCTGTGCCCCGGCACCGCTGCCACGACTCTTCTCTTGCTGTGATCAAAGCACTGGCGTTTCAAAGTGAAGTTCTTTCAGTCAGACCAAGTAGTCTTTGAATACATTAACTTTAAACCTCCCTAAAAATACTGCCAAGCTGCTGTCTGGACTGCCCTCATCATAGTTAGAAAGATCATAAGCCATAGTGACACTGATTTATAGAAATTGATCTCTTTACCTCATGGCCAGGATTTCCAGCAAATCTGTGCATTACTAACTCTTTAAAGCCAGACAACTGTGTTTTTCAGTTTAAAAACATCAATTTCTGCAGATGGACAATTAGGGCAGACTATTCCCACCAAGGGATTCATTTACTAGCCCAGAGTGAGGCAGCTTGAGAAGGATATTTAATGTCAAAAAGGTGTCCCAGCATTTTTGCAGGTTAATATTAATCTGGTCTGGTGGAGCTGGTCACCACAGAGCCAACCCACCAGCAAAATTTCTCCCATTTTGTCCATCAGCCCTTGCACTTTGCTGACAGTGCTTGGCTCCAGCAGCTGCACCAAATATATTGAGGTGAGAAGGCATCTGCTGAAGCCTGAACCCAAATCCAGATTAAGGCCTCTCTGCTTTTGGCACTTGCAGGTGGTTTTCTTGAGTGCCCCACCAATGTGTGGCACTGGGGCTATTTCCTACCCACCCTCCCCTCCACGGCCCAGTGTGGTCATGGTCATGGAGAGACAAAATAAAAATCTGAGGGCAGCTTAGAAGGGGTTTTTTTGAGTGTTCTTACATTTGGGCATCTCTCAGAAAACAATCTGTGGCTTCCCCTGCAGAGCAAACTGAGCCCCAGGGCAGCAGGACAGCGAGCTCACCTGGCTCAGCTGGGCACAGGCTGCAAACCTCTCCCTGCCACAGCAGCCAGCAACACCAGCAGCGCCCCGGGGTGTTTATCTGACCTGCTTACAAAGATTTTCAGTGACACAAACTCCACCACCTTTCCAGGCAATCTGTCCCTGCACCTCTCTGCTCCCACTGTTTGTTAGAAAGGTTTTCCTACCATTACCCTGAATCATTTCAGCTGTAATTTAAGCCCCTTATCTCCCTGTGAACACGCAGAACAAATTACTTCCCTCCTCTTTGCAGCAGCCTCTTACGTATCTGAAAACTGCTCTCTCACCTTCTTTTCCTTAGGCTAAAGCCAGTGCTTTTGGTGTTTGCCTTGGCCGTGCTTCTGACATCCAGGAGAATCAGTGATGCAGCAGCTGCTCTGCTGAGTAGGATCCATTAAATTTTGGGAGTGAACCGGGCAGCAAGGATTACTTGATAGAGGTGAAATCTTCTACGTCAACCAGAAAACTGCAGCAGCACATTTTCCACAGAGCAGGCCTGTTGGCTGTCCAGCAGATGAAGTGGGCTTCAGAAAACAGGTGGGTTCAGCAGCTTCTGAGTGGGCTTTCAAGGATATTTTTCAGCCTGGGATGTAGAGCTCTGTTGGACACAAGATCAGACCCAGATGAGCTTCAGACATGGTTACAAAAGGAACCCTTAAGCAGGAGAAATCACTGTCCAGTGGTGCTGATCCTCAGATGGCCTCTCCCGAGTAACAGCGCTGCTGTTAAACACACAAAAGCCGTAAGATTTGCCGGAGAAATTGCAACCCACTTAACTCTCTGCATACTTTATGCTTTGTTCAACTTCCTAGCGCCGTAGTTAGCAACAATACAAGCCAGTCAAGGGCTCTGTGCTGCCATTTGGCAGGAGGTACCAGCCAGGGGGAGGCAGCTGAGCCTCTGCACCCTGTATTCAGCTTTAAATACCTGCACCACTAAAGGGCAGGGCCTGGGAGAGCTCTCAGCTCCCAGCCCCAGCACCACCCCGTGGGCTGAGCTCCCCTTCTGCTCAGGGCATCCTTGGGGAAGAAATCTTTGCTTTCACAGGACCAAGATTTGCTCAGTATCTGGGGTGGATTCTGCCCTGCTCCCCCATGCCCAGCCCAGCTCAGGGTGCTGTGGGCACAGTGCCATCATGCCCAGCTCCCCTCCACGGGTATCTCCTCGGGAGAGTTGATTAAGACCTGATCTGTGCTGATGCTCCTTTTGGTTTGATGGCAGTGGACAAAAAAAAAAGGTTATTTTTTCTCACATCCAAACAGCAGTAGGTGTTTAAACAGTAAAAAATGAACCCTCCAGCTGCTGCTTCTCACATGAAAACTGCTGCATACATATTTACTGTGCTGATTAATCAGATCTGCTGCTCTACAGTAAAACAGGGAATTAAAGCACTCTGTTTTCAATTTTCTTACCAAATTACAATTCATAAATATTTGAGAAAATTTTTACATTTACATACACCACCAGTGAGAGTGCAGTTGCTGTATGGCTGCCACTTCCTATCAAAACCCAGGGTACCATGGTATAAATAATGCTCAGTTCACAGCAGTATCCTAAAATGACAGCACGCTGAACCCACTTCTTCTGTCAAGATATATTTTTATTAAGGGTCAGTATAAACTTCAAAAAAATAACTTGAATCATTTTTGTCACTATCTACCCAAAATAGCAAGAGTCTCTGAATTGAATGTAGCTGAATTTTGAAATAGTCAGCTTCCAGGCACAATGTAGATATACCTGCCATTTATAAGGCCATCAGGTAATTTAAATTGATGAAAGTAGCTATGAACTATGAAGTTCTCAGTGGAGAAATGCAGCCCTGCATTACAGGACTAAATCCTGAAAAATACTGTAGAAAGATTTTGGCTCTTTCTTTCATGTCAACAGGTCTTTGTAAATGTAGATGTATGAAAAACATCTAACATCTAAAAGTTCTCTACATTTAATCTTTCAGCTAAAAGAGTAAACTCTTCAGTAATTACTACAGTAGTGTTTATTTCAAACTTGAAACTGATTTTCCCAATCAGCATTATCAAGCCATCCATAAGTGCACACTTTCTAACATGATGATAAATGGAGTATCCATGTAGTTATTTGAGAGTGAGCTGTATTAGACAAGCAAAATGTTTAAAAATTTTCTGGACAATGGAGGTAGGAGTGAAAGATTTCAGATTCTGCTAAATTTTCTGGTCTGCCTCTGTCACCACAGATTTGCTTCTACTTTTATCTGACAAAAGAGATTTTCAGTTACTTTTTCACTCCTTAAACTTTGTTGTGATAGCATTACTTACTGTACAGTAACAATCTAAATAATGTATGTTTCAATCCAGCCTTTTACCTGTCTCCAGCTGCGGTGAAAACACTACATGGCTGAGCCAGAAACACCTATTAGAGCAAGCATAATTTGGAGTATGATTTCTCATGCAAAAATATGCATCTGTAGCTCCTAACAGAAAATCAACAGGATTCTTTTACTTTACAAGACGTTTTGGACTACGAGAACACAACACACAATCACACAATCTTTCATTTTGAAAAGGGACAGTTGTCTACAATGTGCAGAACGAGGCACACGCTCTGTTCCGGTCAGTAACTCTGTTATGCTGGTTAGCTGTCCCATTCTCCATTATTCTGATCATTGTCCTCCTCTTCTTCCGAATCAGCAGACACTTTCTTAATTCTCTGCATGGCTGCCTTGATGCTTCTCTCTAGCTCATTAGGGGATCCTTTACTGACACCTCTCTCAGTATCTCTGTTCACTTTCCTCAGTTTCACCCCTTGCCTTATGGCAGAGAGGATGCTGTCCTTCACGGAGGCGTAGGGGCTGGGCTGCTCCACTCGGCGAAGGTGAACTTCGCTGCGCTTCAGGGAAGCCAGAACTTCATCCATGGAACCTGCAACAGATCAATCTGCTGTTACCAGAACAATGGAGGAGACAACCACACTCAAGAGGTGTGAAGCCCCACCCACGTGTTGAGGGTTCTTCCTTTAATCTTTGCTAGAGACAGGAAAAAGAATGGTCTGTTCTGGCACAGACTCTTTCAAGCTCTGCAACAGCAGGCTCTGGAACTGCTTTTAAACAGCAGTTAAAGCTTTTGTATCTTGAATTGAGAATCCAATGCCTCTTCATCATTATACAAGGTTGTGGTCCAAGGAAGAAATTATACACAAAGGACAATGCTCTTTTTTCATTACAACTTTATGGACTTTCAAAAATATTTCACTGAACCAAAAAAATCTCTTGCATTCTGTGTTATAAACAATCCACCATCCCTCCCAGCTCGCCCAGGAGCCTGCTGAGACCGTCAATTGCATTTTCGTTCAGCCAAGAGAAAAATGAAAGGATTTGAGTAGAAGGGCTTGAAAGTGCACCACTGGTCACTGGGAGCCAGAGCAGGGCCTATGCAGGCAGCTCTTTTCTGTAAGGACTTAGAAAACAATTCCTATTTTACAGCATGATTTAGATCTCAGGTGTACATTTCTGAACTTCAGACCATGAAGGACACCATACTGAGAGCTTCCACTAGTCCTCCTGATACACACTAATTTGTGTTTTACTCCTCCTGCTGCATTCTTTGCTGCTTGCTCCAGACTGTCAGACAGGGAGGCTGTTTCCCTGGACAGCAATAGGTCCAGACCATCTGTGCCTCACAGCCAGAAATATTTCTGCCATGCGCAGTGCGCACAAGGTTATGTGATTAACATCAACCACTTGAAATGTAACATTCTGCTAAACCCTGTGCTACCTCCAGAGACTAAAAAGGATCAAGCAAAGATCCACCAGATTGCCTTACAAAGCCTGCAAGTAAGAGAGTCTTAAGCCTTCTAATCAAATGGGCTGCCTGGTAAAAGATTAGTCAGACAAACAAATTATTAAAGAAGCCTCTCCTGGCTTTTCATATACAAAGACATGAGTAGCCCATAACTAACACCAACATGTTTATGAAGCTGTTTCAGTAAGTTCCTGTGGCAGTAATTTAGCAATTACTATTACAGCTACTGACATGGCAGCTTTCTTCAAGAAATAGGTGTAAACACCTACTCAGATCTCTCCAATAAACAAAAAATAATGAAAATACATCAGTGTTAGGCTGTGAATGGCAGTAAATATTAGCCAGCAGCAAGGCTGTTCCAACAGCAACCAGACTACTCTGATGTACAACTCCTGTTGCTAATCAAGGCTTCTTAAGAGTTATCTGTGGTGGAGTTATCCCATGGATATCCCACACTGAAGTCTGCACTGCATGCACAGTAGTTTGCCATGGTAACTCAACTCTGTCTCAGCCCTTCAGCTGCTTTTACTTCCCCACAGCTTGGAAGAACTGAAAATGCTGAACTTCCCCTGATATTTCTGCCTGTGGTTTGCCTCTTAACTGATAGGATACAAAGGCTGCTTGGATGTATTGTGAGGAGTGGAAAAGGAAACGGAATGTACCACGTTTAAAGACATTCTTCATTCTAGCATAAGCTCCACTGCGAAAAACAACAAAAAAAAATTGCTGCCTTCCAACTTAGATCAATCTCTCTGACATAGTCAAAATATCCACTTGCCTTAGAGATAAAAATAAGCCTGTTAGCAGGATGCAACCAGTGCAGCCTTGGGAGGTTGCTGAGCTCTATTCTCATTCAAACTACTCTTTCAATTGCAGAGCTCAGCCTTCAATTACACCTGCATGATCTCGCTAACAAAGCGAAGGTGTAACAGAGCAGAATTTCTTCCCTAGGAATGTATGCCAAAGCTATTCACCTGCCTTTCAAATCCTGGTTGAATTCTGCATGAATTCTCTTAGGAAACCTTTATTTAGAAACCAAGCAAATTTTAAGTGGACCCAGGCTGTGCACACCTTGGAAATGCAAGCAGCCCAATTGCCAGCTCTGCAGCGCGTAAATCATAAACACTAAAGTGTAGCCTTAGTACAGCTACAAATTTACCCACATTGGTCTTCTGACTGGAGCATCAGGACCCTGTGAAGTGTTTCAAGCAGGACACACAAATCATTGTTACTCATTTAACATCCTGAGCTATGGTCAGTGTTATTGTATGTAGTTTCTCAGACTAAGCTTTCCAAGAGCCTCATTCTCTGGATCAAAACTACACATTATTCCTGTCCAGAAGCAGAGGGAGGGAGACCACAAAAATACAGGAAATGCACTAAAAAAGCACCAGTTGATGTGAGCCCACTTACCTATGCAATTATTTATGGACCTCCTGGATGAATCATCCTGTTTGTGCAGTGCAGGGCTTTCTGAGGGGCTATCAGAGCTGAGGGGAAGTGGTTCATCCTCTGTTGCTGATGGTGTTTTTAACTGGANGGAGGGACCCTCAATTCCTCGCTGTGCTTCTGTTCCTCTGCGTCACCATCAGTAACAAAGATCTGGACAGGGAGATCTGCTGGGGTATTCTGACATAAAGCTCTTGGTTCTTTGTCTTCTACAAGCAGAATGCTCTGTGGCTGCTCCAGAGCTGCCCTTGCTCTCGGTGAGGGTGCAGGGGACAGAGCTGCTGGGGCTGTCCCTGTGCTCGATGCAGGTGGAGGGGACAGCACCACAGCCTGCTGAGGGACGCCTCGTGGCAACTTGGGACTGAGAGGCTGGGGATGAGATGTTTTCAGAACAACGTGAGCTGGACACTTCTGAAAAAGAAATCATAAGGCAGGAGGTCACATCTCCATTGGACTGGCCAAAACATCAACCCCAATGAGATAAAAAGCCACAGAGCACAGACCTCTCCCACTCACCCATTCGAGCAGAAAATTCAAACCTGAATAAATTTAAATGACAAAGTATTTCTTTCAAAGCCATTTCCTCACCTGTATTCTTTCCAACAGATTCCACACCTGGAAACTGTATCGTTAGCAGATTTAATCCTCTTTATTCATTACACATAATCCTATTTTAGGCTATCCAAATGGCTGTCTCTGATTTGGACCACTCTCACATGTGAGCTATGGCTACTTTCTGACATGTTTTGACACCATTTAGGACTACTGTCATTCACAGTACTTGCCTCCCTGAATGCTTTCAGCCTCTCCAGTGTTTTTTGACGTTCCTGGCTTATCCAAGCTTTCTTCTTTTTCTCCTCCTCTTTTTGTTTGTCTCTCTTCTGCATTAAAAACACAAGTAAGTGAGCCTTAGTGTGTGAAAAGCAGCAGCTGCCAGGCTCCCCAAGGCTGCTGTTTGGTACTCACTATCTGTATGCTGTGATGCTGCTGGAAGCGTTTTCTGCTCTCCTCTGCCTGCTGCAGCCTCTGCCGATGGCTCGCTTCACACTGATCCTGGGAGAAGAGCACAATTCATGCAACTCTCAGTCAGTTCCCATTTCCTGTGCACCAGCTGTGCCATCAGCTCCTGTGCAGAGGCCACTAAATAGCAACCATGGCTCAGTGCTTGGCAGTGACAAGAAGGATGGCTAAGCTCAACTAGTGTCAGATGTGAGACCCTGATGGTCAAGTCTGTGGGACTCCTTCACGGCTAAAGCCAATGTTCTCCTCATCAGCCATATTTTTGTTCATGCTGCAGCAAAAATGCATCCAGATGTAACCCAATCCCTCTGTCTTTCAGTTTGGTTAAAAAAAAAAAGAAAGAAAAAAAGAGAAGAAAGGAGGACGAAAAGAAAAGAAACAAGCTCATGCAAAGACATGAGGAAGAAGGCAAGATGGAAGCTAGCAGAGCACTACAAAAATACAAAGCTACTTTTCCCCCTCTCCCTTATTTGCCATAGGTCCCAAGGCCAAAAGCCAGGGAAGCAAAGGTATGGGAAGCACAATGAATGCCTAGCAAGGGTACTTTCTGTTAGCAACAGAGAAGCTGCAGGCTTCAATATTTTCCCTAGGAGTCGCTTTTTGTCTCTGTACAGAGGGGAATTATCCACATGGCTGGACAGGCATTTGCAAATCATGTGGCATTTGGTTTCAGTGTTATACAATCAATAGACAGCAATTAAGTGAATGAAAAGAGAAGCAAAAGAAGTGTCTGCCAAGGAAGTAGTTGCAAGCAAGAGACAATGATGGCTCACAAAACATTTCCAATGTAATTCCCAGTTTGTCCAGGTTACTGAGGGACACAAGGTCAGATAGACTGGAACCTAAACTCTGCTCTCTACTCCAGCAGAACTGCAGGTGTAAGGTAACCTGCAGTAACCTGCAGTAACTCATCTCACTGAGAAGGTTCAGGAGAGTCAACTTGTGTCTTTCTAGTGTTCTGCTCTGAATGGGAAACAAAGGGAAAACTGCCCTTTGCACTGAACTGAGGGGCTGGAGAACTGCAGCTGTGAAAGTTTCCCCTTCCTCCTGCTCAAAGATAAAGTATCAGTGTGTGGGCTGTCCTACAGCTTCCTCAACACAAGGCCAGTTTCCTCCTGTACTGCTGCTGCTTTGGAAAAGGCAGCTAGGGCAAAGCTCCAGCTGGCCCCACAGGACTCTGGCAAGGTCTAGCTGATGGGGGAACACCTGGGTCACCCAGGTTAAGTTTGTGGTCTCTTTCTAAGCCAGAGACAAACTTGCACCACACCACGGAGTGTAAAGCTGGCTTAAAATCACATTGCCCCTCTCTCTGCCGGCAGGCCTTGGCACTGAGCCATGAATCATCTCGCACGCTCCACCCAAACTTCCCTAATTGTTTCCTGTCCATCCCTGGTGAGACAAGACATCAGCTGAAGGAAATGCACATCTCCAGGACTGCATTTACTTTTTTGTTCCTGAGGTAGGCTCTCCTCGCACAGACAGTCCCACGCTTTGTCTCCAACTGCTTAGTCTTCTGCCTCAGCACCGTCATTGCTGACAGGTTAGCGTAATGTTGTCCCATGGTCTGTTCAATGACCTTGAGCTCCTCAGGATTTTCACATGTATCATAGTAAACAACTTCATCCTGTTTCTCTAAAAAGGCATTTGGCATTTTTTAAGAAACCAAAAATTGCCACAGTTATTTAAACATTTAAAGAGCTAATGACATTTTAAGAGCCGTTGGAGGCAGTGAGTTAGTTATGAGTAAGTGTAATGCTCCAGAGCCGAGCTGGGTCCTTCACAGTCTTATGCAAACATGTCACATTACTGACAGGGGTGCTTTGCAGGATCAAATTTATGCTGTTAGCATTTGTTATTTAGCTTCCTCTTTCAAATGTCTCCCTGTGTTTTAACTCCTACCTTCACCAACTGGAGTTTTCCTGGAAAACGGAAGGCTGCTCTGATCAACACTGGGTGTCTTATTTTACTATTTACCACGCTTCAGTTATGTAACAAGTGGCAGCAATGTTTACTTCACAGTGTACATGGTGAATTTACTTCACAGTGTACATGGTAACAGAGAATTCATAAGCACAAGTAAGAACAGGACTGGTGCTGAATTTCATATAAATAAGTCACAAAGAGACACTTAAACTGGAAGACAGCAGTATTCAGGTACCATTCTAGCTATAACCACCTCTTTTTGTCATTGCAGGATGTATTTTGTAATTTCTACATGTTAGATTAGAACAGATTATGATGAATTATGGGACCTGTTTCAGCAGGTTCACGATACCCACAGTTTCTGTGCATAGCTATTAGAGCAGGTAAGCACTGTCAATATAAATTATTCCATGCTAAACCAGGGCATGCACCTATCACAGCTGCTGGCAAGATGAGCAACCAGTGTGGCTTTTTTTTAAAACTTGTGTTATCAAATTAGTGTCTAATTAATCTAAAGACAAAATATCAGATGGTGCCACAGCATTAGTGTTTTCCAGCAGTGCTTTCTACTAGCAAGACCCCAGCAGTGATATCCTTATATCCATTTGTTTTAAATTGAAAACAGAGCAGGCTATGTCAATCCTGTGTTCTGAATATGTGCTTAAATAACATTTTATTCTCACCTTTAATCTGTCTCTTTATAGTGTCCAACTGTACAATAAGCAGCATCTCTTCATGTTTCAATACTTCAAGCTGTACATTATATAATTCCAGCTGTGTTTCATAATACTGTATTTCCAGCTCCTCCACTACACTCAAGTTCTCTTCTTGTTCACCAAGATTCTCCATCTGTGACAGAAAATAAAAAGCACAAAATATGCACACATGAAACATGTCTGGATGCACAAATGCCTGTAAGGAGCCTGGTCTAACTGGCAGCTGCTTTGGTATGGAAACAACAGAGCATTAGAAATGGCTTGGAGCAGAAACTCAGAGGAGCAGAGGGCCTTATTAACCTAAATAAAAATTTACCTTAATTTACCTAAATTTACCTTATGTTTACCAGGAGAGACTTCATTATAATCTCCACAAACGATACTGCTCCTGAAAACAATTATATATGGTACAGTACACTACTCCTGGAAAATAAGTATCAGGTACTCCCAGCAGCAGTTAGATGGCATCAGAGATTAATATTAAATAAGTATCTTTATTTTTCAGTGTCCTCTGAAAATAACATCTGGTCTTTATCTCCCTAAAACTAACAGTTTCAAAGGTTAATACCACAAATGCTCAAATGATACTTGAACTGTAAAAGCACATATCTTAAGCTTTGCTAAGTGTCCTCAAACATGCAGGAGCAATTAAAAAACTGCAGACACGCATTTTCCACAACTGAAAACCATGCTGAAAACCTAAATTGTTTCACAGACAAAGACTTCAAAAGCCTACTCCCATGACCATTTTGGTAGGTTTTGATCAGCCCTTCAAAGAACAGTGACAGAAAAGGAGGCTTTGTAAGGTCTTACGAGTTTCTGAATGCCAGTTCTCTTCTGTTTCAGGCACAACTCTCTTGCTCTCAGATGCTGAAGGGTTTCTTTTGCTAACATGTATTTCAGGTTTTCTAGTCGTGGCAAAGCTGATGCCCAGGTGGTTTTACCAAATCTCTCCTCATCTTGTTCCATCTGTTTGTGCATCGCTGTAGATTGAAACATGGCAGTGAAACATGAGAAAGGCAGTGTACTAATAGCCCTTGTGTGTTACTGAAGTATTAAAAATGCTAATCTCATTAAACTATTTCTGAAGCTTTAGAAATTATGAGATTACAAGGCTGAATTTGTGATCTTCTACATGTAAGTAAAATACTTCACTGTACCATGGAAACATGCCCTAACAGTTGCACAGCAACATACTCTGTTCACATGCAGAAATCCTTAAAGCCTGCACATCAGGCATTAAAAGCACCCATGGGTTTTGTGCAGAGGTTTGCAGCCATAGGTCTCAGGCAAGCCAAACTTGAGTTGTAAACCAAACTGATTAAAAGATATAAATCTTAAGTGAATAAAGTACTTCTTCCTTAAGCTGGACACTCACCCAAACCTCAGGTTCTGCACAGAGATAAGAAGAGCTCTCAGTCACTTAAGTATTTGCACAACCTTTTGTGCAAATCATTCTGATTACCTGCCAGAGCCTTTACAGTTTCCTTGAAGTAGTTCACAGTGATGTCCTGAATGGAGCACACAGCACTCTCAGCTCGCTTAGTCCATTCTTCAGCATCCTTCTGCAAAGCTGCTACTCTTCTAGGCCCCAAATTATCATACTGCAAAGATTTCTGCAAGGACACAAAATTCTCAGTTACCACCTGGTTTCTACAGAGATGCAGCCACACTATGCTACACTTGTGGACATTTCAAGCATGGTGGCAAACATGACCTTCCCCTCACCTGTCACAAAGTGAATCACTGCTCATGCCTATTTCTCATTCCCTAGGCTAATTCAGAACCTTTGTTTCCCAATCCTGACCTCACATTTGGATTCATTTACTTCTTAAAATATTTTTAAGTATAATCTTTAAAACCATGTCCAACACAAGTGTTTTTAGTTGTTACTAAAAGTAACTCAAACCCACTCTTCTACGTGCAATGTTCTCTTCTATTTTTCCCCACGTGTTGACAGCACATTGCACCAGCAGGTTCTCCAGTTTGGCAGTTCTTTCACACAGGAACAGGGATACAGAAAAGAAACATAAGAGAGAGAATGTTTTCAAGTCCACTCAGGAGACATGGGTACAAGCCTAGTATTCAAACATATTTTTAAAAGAATTATATTTCAAATGAGCCTAAATATCCCTTAGAGGGGTTTTTTTAATACAAACTTTGTTTCATTCTTTCCAATTTCCACTTTAACTTTCAGAACAGTACATTGAGCATTTTACTGTCACAGGTTTAGACCTTCACCATCCAAGCACCTTAATCTAAACTTAAAACTGTTCTGCTCTTTTTGAGAGCCTTAACAGCTCGCTTTAATTTTAACACACTATTTAAGGAAAATCAAAACAGTAAATGGCTGTCATTTCCAGGGGCATCATAACTTGCAGAATGTGCTTCCAGTTTAAGATGCACATAAAACAAAGTGAATGCAGTGACAACTGATATGTTTTAATCTGCAGTTCTAGCAGGTTGTAGCAGTAATAGAAAACTCCTTTGAGTGGGAAGGTCTGCTCTGTCTTCTGTTCTACCACCACAACTGAGTTAATCTGGTGCATCAGCATTCCTGGGGGATGACATTCTCAATGTCACAAACTAATCCCACAGAAGGTGGCACAACAAAGGCTACTTGGATCACTGTAAATTCAGCCTCCCAGAGAGTAAACCCCAGGGAGGTAGAGCCTGGGGATATTCTCCTTTTAAGTGGGACACTGGTGGGAAGACAGCTGCAGTTCCAGTCAAGCCATTACCATGGACTCCCAGATCCTCTGAGTGGCTCTGCCCTAACTCTGCCTTTGTCAGTCACATTTGGCAGAGGAAAAAAAAAAAGCAGGTACAGACAGAAGTAGGGAATGTTACATGATTTGAGCCTAAACTGCTCCAAGAGCAGCTGAAGCCCCACTATGCAGCTCGGCCTTTCACTTTGTAGAGGCAGACTTACCAGGATTTCCAGTTTGTACAGCGTCGCCAGCTCCCGCATATCTCTGAAGGGCTGCAGTAAATACTGGTAGAATTGTGTTGCCATGGTGACCAAATCCTGATAAGCTTCATCTTCTTCTTCATAAACCTTCATCAAAGCCACCATTGTGTCAGCACTTTTATGCTGCTGCAGAACCTAGTGGGATAAAAGGTAAATCAGACATGGCTGCTCTGCATTTGTGTGTGCTGGATGCTGCCAGGGAAGGACCTGTCCTTCCACAGCCAAGACTTCCCAGTGCACAGGAGGCCTGTGCCAGGCATTCTGCAGCCACCCCAGGTGAAAATACCTCCAACACCACACTGTTAAAGGCACTAATTGCTGCACGCTCCCTTAGGAGCCTGCAAGGAGCACCCTGCCTAGGGCATCCACCAGAAACGTTCTAATAACTGTGTGCAGATGACTTGGTTGCTGCTTTTTATAAACATAAATGGGAATCTTGGGAAGTCTGTGTGCTGGAAGGACAAGCAAGGTATTCTCAAACTAGCTGCTGCATTGCTTCTACAATTACTAAATGCCTGCTAATGACTTTCTGGATCCAGAATTTCTGACTTCAGGCACAGAAAAAACCAGACTGGCATTTACTTGTGATACACCCTGCAGTTAAATTCCTTTAACATTTGTATAATTTATAATAGCTTATTCTAACCTCAGTGCTAGTGCTATTACGCTCTGTAAGTCACAGTTCTTCCATGGAATTACTGCCTTTCTGATACACTAGGCCCTATTTATTGCCTTCTATGACACAATAAAAAGTTGGGGATTTCCCCTCAATTGCATTTGTTTACTGGCCCCAGTCAAAGCTTCAAAGATTTTTCTTTGGCACCAGCTGGCAGAGACCATGGCATGCTCTACATGCCAGGATAGAGTGAGCTGGCTGAGAGAACACAGCTAAGTTCTACTGAGAAACAGACCTTCCTGGAAGAACAGTGTGTGCTCTGCAGCTCCATAAAGAGGGAAGGGGATGGGAGGGGTGTGTGTGCTACCAGCAGTGAGAAAAAGCATTAAAAGAATAGGCTTGGTTATGCTGCAACTGGAAAGCACTGAAATTAAACCATCACCTTTGCTCTTGACAGATGAGCCTGGGTAAGAAAAGCAGAGTGCCCATGTATGGAAGAAATTCCCCAGGAAAAAATCTGTGGAAGTCAGCTCAAGGGCATTTCCCACCCACCCTGTCTGCAGGCCTGGCACAGGCAAGACAGGGGAACAAGAGAATCTCAACTGCAACATGTCTAATAACCCCTTAAGTGTGGCAGCCTCTTGGGCCTCCCCAGGAGCTTGTGGTAGCTCAGACAGTCCTAGGGCCCACCTGCAGCAATTTCACAGTCTGCTTTTGCCCCACTATTGAAGCCAAATACAAATGCAACAGCTGGCTTTTTGACTCCCATTCTAAAAGCAAGTAGTGAGGGTCATGCTGCTCCTGGAGAATGCTTAGAGTGAGTAGAGGGGAAGTATTAGTGAAGGACATGAATGTAAAAAGGAAAAAATGATGCTCTGGTACTTCAGGCTGGTTTAATGTCTATTTCTTGAATCTCTCATAATTTGGTCTAGACTGCAGTATGATGAATTTATGTCCCTGTGAGGCCTGCAAGTACAACACCACTCTACAGCACGTTCAGCCATATCTAAAATACAGCTGGAAATTGCAGAGTAACTACCAGAGGCACCAAGCTGTACTTCATCACCAAGCCCCAACTGCCACACAGCTGAGCATGCTTGTGCTGCTTCCAAAAGAACGTGGTGGCTAGAATGTATTTCTAACTGAGCTGTGAACTGTCACAGCCAGGGACAGACACTGACTTTGGTATACACAAAGGTACATGTTCATGTAAACTAAAGCTGTGTTTTTAAATACAGTGTCTTCCTGAAAAAGCAGTCCTGTTACAGCTGTTAAACACTGCAACAGGAAACAGAAGGCTGAAGTCACCTGTCATAACCTTCCTCCAAAGAATGATCACTTTCATAAAATACCTGTCAGCTTACCTTGCCAGAAAAAAAGACTGTAAACAGGTACTGCAAGAAACAGCAGCAACACAGTGGTGAGCCTGAAGTATCTGTAACTCGTCAACATTCCGATGTACTAACTGCAACTCTGTTACTACATATCACCCTTTGAATCCATGCTTACAAGAAGGGGAAAAAAATCTACGAACACACCTACAGCAAGAAGAAACTTCAGGTACCAAAGGAAGAAAGTGCCAACATCATCATTACATCATACAACCATTAGGGCTAAATTCGACACTTAAAAAAGCCCCCAAAACAAGAACAAACCCACACACAATTTCTTCGAATACAACTTATTTGTTATAGGACCAGGGTTAAGTTTGGTCTTAGTAAAAGACTGAGAACCCCCCCAGTTGCAAGTACTACTGCAGACATGTAGTCTGAGACCTTCACAGGGAGGTTAGAAAATTAGCACATGATTGTACTCTCCTGTTCGGTTACTGTTCCACCCATTGCCCAACACTGCTGGATGTTTTTAGCAATCTGTTTTTCTAGGAGTGCCTGCAGCTTAAGAGCCCCAATGGCTTACAGTGACTGCCCACCCAGAGGTGGCTTATTCCCCACTTAATAAAGGTGCACTTACAAGACTGATGACATTAGTACTTCAGAAAGTTGGCTTGGTGGCTCCCAAACAATAAAAGAAGTGTTTGTTTAAGCACAAATCTGGACACTGGACAACACCACGAGCAAGCTGTTATCAGTGACTTGGTCACCCTTGCTCACGTGAGTCTGGCGAGTCTGCCCTGACCGATGAAGGTCCCGCAGCAGCAGTGGCTGCCAGGCTTATCACGCAAGGGTGATAAGGGGTGAGCAAGGGGTGCCAAGGTGAGGCTCAGACAGGTGCACCCGTGAGCTGAGCTGCAGCACCGAACACTGGAGACGGTCCTACACCGAGGAGCCCCTTCTCCTGCCCGCAGAGGGTGGCCCGGCAGCCCCCGGCCCCCTCCGCCCCGCGCCCGGCCCCGGGGCCCGTCCCCGCCGCAGGGCCTCCTTGGCCCGGGCCAGGTGGCCGCGCAGGGCCTTCCCGCGGAGCTCGTGCAGGCTCTCGAAGTACTCGTCGTCGCAGCAGCGGTCGGCGGCGAAGAGCGCGTCCAGCACCACGCGGCCGCCGCAGAGCTCCAGGGCCCAGCCCAGGTAGAGCTCCAGCGCCCGGCACAGCTCCTGCAGCTCGGCCTCATCCGGCGCGGCGCCGCCGGGGAACAGCACGGCCCAGAGCCCGCCCGCGGCCGCGCCGGGCAGCGCGGGCGGCAGCTCGGGGAAGGCGGGCTCCAGGCG
>VZTH01019022.1:461421-482740 GCA_013397815.1 Aleadryas rufinucha
TGGGAGGGGACCCCGCAGAGCATCGAGTTCCAACCCCTCTGCCAGGGGCACTGTCACCTTCCACCAGGCCAGGTTGCTCAGAGCTCCATCCAGCCTGGCCTTGAGCGCCTTCAAGGATGGGCCAGCCCAGGGCAACCTGTGCCAGGGCCTCACCACCCTCACCGCCCAGTGAAGAGTTTCTTCCCAATATGTAATCTAAACTACTCTCAATTTGAACCCATTCCCGCTTTTCCTGTCAGTACATGCTCTTGCAGGTAGTCTTGCCCCATCTTCCCTGTGTGTTTCCTTCAGGTGCTGGAAGGGGGAAGCTTTGTGGAATAAGCGCTGTTTCTGTGAGGAGCGGTGGGCAGGGAGCACGGGACGCAGCCCTGCCTGCGTTTGTGCCGCTGCCCGAGGGGCAGTTTTCCTCCCAGCTATCATTCCTGTGGTCCTCGCAAAAGTCCACGAGTTGTTGCTTTCTCCAAAGCGCCACGCTCCTTCCCCACGCTGCCTTGAGCCAGCACCCGAGCCCTGAGGCCCTGCGCCCACAAAAAGCCAAAGGTGCTTGTCCTGACACCCAGCTCAGCCCCGAGGTCACCGTGCTTTGTATAAATGCCACCCAAACGCTGCCTCACGGGCACCAAAGGGAGCAAAGAGCAGTGGTGTGATTGAATAAGAGCAGTGTCGCTGCTCTCTCGCTCAGGCCCTGTGTCCAAGGCAGAATGTAATTCACTATCCACCGAATGTTATATCCCAGCCTTTGGCAGCAAAGCTGACACTGCTAATTTTTCGAGAAATTAAGGCCTACAAGACAGCGTAGCTTAACGCAAAGCAAAAATAAGCTCTCGTTTGAAAAATTAATCAAATCTGTCTGACAGCATAAATGCCAACGTTTCAGCAAGGGCTGCATCACTTTTGTGAACACACTTCTACTCTAATCTCACAGATGATAGAAGCACTGTTAGCGGTAATGAGATCGTGCCTCCATGGGCAATTAACTCGTGATTCCTCACCAAACAGCAAACAATTGCACAGCTAGAAAAGTGAGGAAATGACACCAAGGTAATTGGAAAAGAAGGAAAAAGCAGAGCTGTGTCAAGATCTAATAGACATTGTCCCTTGTGGTGTCCCCTGAGCTCAAGCCATATATAATACAACATTCTCAAACGTGCTTAAAAATCTCCTGCCAGCAAGGCTGGCTCAGTAGCGTGCTCACAAGCAGCAGCCTGTGTGTGCTGTGGGTTTGAGCAGATAGGCAAAGCTCGAGTGCTACAGCAGTCACAGTAATCAGTGGTAATCACAGCCCGGTTTTTATCAGGGGTACCCCTCCCTACTGAGCGCAGACTGAAGGGATATGTTCCTATGAAAACCTCCCTGGTGGGGCCATTGGACACTTTCTTGACTATAATTAGCTTTCCAGAGGTCTGGCATACACCCATACAGGGTGAGGATGTATGCATATGTATAATAAGCATATGCAACAGCATGATTTTTTTTTCTAAATTCTAAATTTTAATTTTTTTTTCCCAATATATGATCATGATTCCAACTCATCCCTGTAGAAAAGCTCCTGCTAATTTGAGAGAGAGGACTTTACCAGTAAGTGCTTGCAAAGAACAGAGCAGAACAGACACTTCCATTAAGTTGTGCAACTCTGTAGCACGTGTCCAGCCATGTGAGTTGTTTGCATGTTTTATGTACCCCGTACATGATACTGTGCCTAACACCCCAGCCTTGGAAATCACACCCAGAGGCAACGACTGAGCTCTGCGGGGTTTATTAATACCACCTCCAAAAGCGAGGGGGTACTCTGGCTTTAGTGAGGGCTCTCTGTAACTGTTCTAAGTACTTCAGATCCAGGAATCAGCCTTCAGAGCCTTTTCTCAGTGGGTGACATTCATGCCGGTGACACTCAAGTAGCACACTGCTGAAGGACAGCTGGGGCACGTCTATATTTGTGCCATTGCTCATTGCTGGCATGTCCCTATCTGAGCAGAGAGGCAGGGTAGGGTTACTGCAATAAGTCTTCCAACTGCAGTCATAGGAAAGTGGAAAGGAATTGCTTTCGTGTGAATTAATTTTTACTAGGGGGAATAGAAGTTAACTTTGATGCCATCTGAGCTATCAGAAGAATTTATGACGTCTTAAGATAGAAGGCAAGTTTTTAGGTAGTAACGTTCTTTGTTATTTATTTACGATAAATGACGGTCACGGATTTAAACGTGCTTCATGTAATTTTATCTGCCTGCAAAGCAAGCAAACACTGAGCAATCATCTGAAAATCTTATTTAGGCAGCAGGATTGCAGACAAGCTTAATTATGCTTATTTTAATTTATTTCATTTTGGTAGGAAAGCTACATGTTAATTCACTTTTCTAATTAGTAGTAGCTTCTAAAGCAAGCCTTATCGTTATAATTATGGGGGAAAAAGTCTTTGCGGGAGCCAGACAACATTTTCTGGTATGTGTCATGACCTCTTCTCTGTTTAAAATGTTAGAATTTGCATGATTTATTTTATTGCCTTTAGCATAAATAGTATTTCTGCCTAACTTCAGTGTTTTTGTCTATAGTAGGATATTGCTAGCTGTAGAATCCACACCCATGTCTGCAGTGCCAGAAGACAAATGGTGAACTTCTGTGTGGGTTTTCTTACAGATCCGTAAGGCTGGGCTCAGCCAGGGATATAAAACCAGAGAGTGCAAAATGTCTCAGTGTTTTTCACTGGTTTGGGAAGTTGCTTTCTAATAAGTCACTGATTGTGCTGACTCTGTTAGCTAAGCAATTCTCAGGAAAATTATTAAAATATGTATGAAATAAATTTGAGGTAATAGCAACTATTCAAAACTAAAAAGGCCATAAAAAGTAGTTTGAAAGCAAACTTATGTGAAAGCTTATCCAGAAGCTCTGATAACATTGATGTCTGACCGATCTTTTGGCTTTTTTTTCCTGTGAGAAAGTGATTTTAAAGCTTTCATATGCTTCACTTACCTAGGACCAGATGTAACTACAGTTTAATTGATATTCAGCTGAAATCTTTCCATGAACTCTTTTGCTTGTGGTACTAAACTGCTGATGAAATTGATCTGAGTAGTTCTGTAGCCATGGTTCCATTCATGCTGGTGAGCAGTGGAGGGCTGCAGGGAGGTGTCGGCTCAGAGAGGTCTCTGACTCTGTCATTATTTCACTAGCATTATTTCACTGATGTTACAGGCTGGTTGGAAAGAGTGGGCTTGGGGAATCAGCATTAAAATTGCCTTTGCACTTTTAATGTTGTCCCACGTGCATCTGCTTTGTCATACAGCTTTGCATGTCACCTGCACGTGCTCCTTTCACACCTCCCTCCTTGCACAGAATGGACAAAATGTGCAAGCTTGGGGTCAGAGCAGACATCTCTCAGTGCAGAGGTCAGTGCCCTGCCTTGCTCCCTAGTTACTGCATGTTAAAATATATATTTTTCACAGCACATGAGAAGCCCCAAAGGGCAGTTTGTTTTCTCTGCAGTTATTTTTTAGAGAGGACCCAAGACCTGGACTCAAGTTTCAGTATTAAGAACGGCAACTTGAAAAATCCAGAACAGGACTTTTCAGAGCATTTACTAGTGTGATCTGTGGCATCAGTGGTCACAACAGAGGACATTTTTTTCTGACTGACAGTTCAGAAAACATGTTTGACAGCACCTGGAGGGTGAGCAGACTTCAAACCAGGCCATTTCCGATTGCACGGAACAGCACTAACTGTGCCTGAAGCACAGTTGCAGTGTTGAGCTGAGGACAGGACTGCTCCACAGTTTGGAAATCAGGCATCAGGGTCACAGATGAGCCACTCAGAAAAGAGGATGCACACCAGAGACAGCTCTCTGTTGTGCTTTGCACTGAGGTGAGAAGAAAACAAGCTTTCTATGGCTTCACTTACAGAGTGCAGCTACTGACTTTGGGCTTTCCCACACCTTCCTCCAGGACCTGAGCAGTCCTCAGACAAATCTATTCCATCTATATACTTTTAAGCAAGAAAAACTCATGCTTGGTATCTAAGTATGTAGCTAAAGATCTTTCTTATCTTTTACAAGCTTGAGACTCACCATCTCAGAAGCCTCGCTGAGGATACCAATGTCATCCAGATCTGGCAGCGCGAGAGACTATGAGATGAGCGGCCAGTCACGCGGTCATTCAGCCTCCCCACCAGTCCCAGAGTCTAGTGACACTGAGACTGAAGGTTTGGTATTTTATCACATGGATCTTTACGGATCAAAGGAGAGGTTTGATATCTTTCCTGAAGAGCTCTCTGGTCGAGGAGACAGATCTCTGGGGGATGCGAGAAGGGAATCTGCATTGAGAAGTGAAAAAGTTCAGCGCCCACAAGAGGTTGGCTATGACTTGGAAAAGGAGGTTGCAGAGTTGGCTAGGATGTATGGACTTGATGAGGATAGAGAAAAAGAGCTTGAGCTTCTTGAAGGACATCTGGAGAAGGTGGAGAGCAGATGGCCACCTGCTCGCACAGAAAAAGCGGGATCACAGGGCTCCATCTATAACTCCTCAAAAAGCAGCTCTTCAGTGAAAGACCCAAGTCAAAGCACAAAGCAACAAGGACTTCCTGATGAGGCTTCTCAAGGTGGAAATCAGAGCAAAGGCAGAGCAGATGATGAGGCTGAGAGCAACGCATGGTCCAGAGGGGGGCTAAGCAGCGGCGGCATGTCAGATGAGTGGAACAGCCAGGCTGTCAGTGAGGAGGAGGAGGAGGAAGAGGAAGAAGTAGCAGATGTTTTTTGTTCTACCTGCAAGATACCAATCCGAGCTTTCGACAAACTGTTTGGTGAGCACAAGGATCACGAGGTTACTCAGCTCCCCAATGCCATGGAAAATGAAAAGGTGAGAGTAACACAGGTGTGCTGTGGTGCCTCTAAAACGGTTTTCAGACATAGTAAGAATCACACTGGGTGTTTTGTAGGAGGAGATCCATAAAAACATGTGCAAGTTGGAAGAACAGATTGCTCAGATGGAAAATGTTGCCAGCCATTTGGAGGAAATCTTCATCACTGTAGAGGTAAGGCATTTTTTCTTGGGCTAACTTTATGGTAGTGGGGTTAAACAGTTTTGACAGTCATACTGACATTCACAGTGTTAATGAGGTGAGTACTTACAGTACCAGAACACAGAGTTATCTTGGGGTTTGTTTAGACTCAAGTACTCAGGAAAACTCATCCTACTGATTTTTTCAAGTGGGCTAGTAAAACCACATTTCTAATTTGCACAGAAATTTGCATTCAGAAAGAAAGTGACCACCACTCATGTCATCTTAGTTTTAAATGGTGAAAGGGCTGTGATCTAACTATCCATCCAGAGCACAGCCCTTGTGTTCCTTGTGTGGCTTCATTCACAGAAGTGTCAGATCCAGGCAAATCCTCAGACCAGCTGTTTCAAGCTGATGACTTCAAGAATTGTGCTCCTGCTCGGCTGCTGTCAGCTTGGCCCCAGGGGAAGGAGGTCAGCTGGCAGCAAGTTCAAACTGAAGCAATAACTCAAGGCACTGCGGTCTTTTCTCTGCTGCATGTGGCACAGGAGGACATCAGTGCCTGAGCAGCGGCAGTAAAGCCTTGCCTGCTCCTTAAATCTTCCTTCCTAATGCTTTTTCCAGCTGTGAGTGAGGATACCAGCTGCTCAGCTCCCTCAGCACAAATCCATGGACCCCACTGAGTTGCCATGGTTTCTTTCATGGAAGGATGTGCTTGACTGTTGTTGGTGGAAACGCTTGTGAGATTATGGCTAGGATATATCCTAGTTGTGCTCCCTGGGTTTAGGTTGCCTTACATCATTGTTCTTCTTGTAATTTCTGTTGCTCTTATACCTGGAACAAAATCCAACACTTTTGTACCTCGGTGGGGGTGACTGATCAGAGTAAACCCCTAAAAATGCACATTAGTCAAATTACAGCTTCTGTGTACCGGTACTGTGTCCTAGGTTTGTAAATTAAATCATGACACATTACCTCTCTGGTAAGGAGAAGTTGAGGCAGACCAGAGTAAGATTCTCCTCTGGATGACCTATGGATCAGGCTTGATGCCAAGCTACAAACCCTCAAATGCCTTGCAGGAAAATTTTGGGAGGCAGGAGCAGAACTTTGAGGTGCATTACAACGATGCAGTGCAAGTGCTTGCTCAGAAGTATGAAGAACAGCTGGAAGCACTGGGAGAAGAGAAGAGGCAGAAGCTGGAAGCTCTGTATGAGCAGCTGGTCAATTGTGGGAAACATCTTGACACCTGCAAGGAGCTGACAGATGAAACCCAGGAGCTTTTCCTGGAAAATGACAAAGCTGAATTTATGAAGGTAAAGAGCTTTAACTGTCAAAGCCCCTTCTAAGTGCTTTTTGCTGCTTGCAAGTAGTCCTTATCTGAGAAGTCCCAAGCAGCTTCATTGCTAGGGAGAATTTGGGATGCTCAGTCCACGGTGCTGTCACTGCTCCAGGTGCTTGGCATGGTGGCATTGAATTAGTAGGGCAACACAATGGGGGCAAAACGCAGAAGTTTGTAGTTTGGATGCTCATTGATTTGTGAGTCACACTGGGGTTCAGAGAGAAGATATCTTGCTGAAATGCTTATCTGGGGAAACTCTGGAAGCACTCAGTGTTCCTTGCCTTGTGCAGGCTCAGCTCTCTTGCTCTATTCTGGGCTCACAGCAGGCAGGCTGACGCAATCACTTAGGAAGATGTTTCCTCTTCTTGCTCATTTTGGAGGAAAGTTCAGCTGTATGGGAGGCTCCAAACTAAATACATCAAGAGCTCCTGCAAAGTGATGGATGAAATCCCACTCTTGAGGTGGTGTCAAGAAGGTGTTTTTCTTTGGCAGGTAGAAAAATAATTGGAAAAAAAAGAGAATTTTCACTGACGATGAGTGATTGCTCTAACCTGAGCTGTCCTGTGACTCAGGTGGGTGGGAGCATTTCTGTGGCACAGTGACAGTAACTTCTGAACTGGACAACAAACAAATCTCATGACACCTCCAGTCTACTCCAGTGGGTCAGTTTGCTGTGTGACTCCAACCATCTGAGTTCTTTATGTGAGCTGACTTTTCCCATTCCTCTGCCTCTCTGAAATGCAGAGATTTTCCGCATTATTTTCTCCCTAGCTTGTAAATAGTTTTACATCACCCCTAAGAACCATTATTCATCAAGAAGTGAATACCTGTTGGTCACAAGCTCTCAGCTGCTTAGATTTCTCCAGGGACTGCACATCTGTCTTCCATTTACATGCACTGCTCAGACTCCAGCACAGACCATTTCACTGAGCTCTTTTGCCCAGCTGTGTTTGGTTTTTGTTTGTGAGGGATCTGTTGGCACTTCTGACAACCAAGGGAGGAATCACTCTAAAGTCTAGGTGGGCAGACACTGCTGTCTACCTGATAGTGCTCCTTATCTTACTGTAAATTCAGCCAAGATCTGTCCATTTGCGTAGACAGGGCTGGCTTTGTTCTCAGAGCTGGATGAGAACCGATTACTTCACTCCAAGGGCTGCATTTGGGGCAGTTTATGTAAGACAGGTCAACAGCATGATGTAGTCTGACTCTGGACTTTTCTATCTTTAACACTCTCTCTTTTTTTTCCAACAGGCAGCAGTAACCATGGTTGACAGGTAGTATCACAGTCTGGGATTTTGTGTCACATTTCTTCCTGCTAATTGGATGGGTTACTGGAGACACTTGCATGTTCTGGACTTTGTTCAGGCTCACAAATGTTGTTTAAGTCACTAGAGCTACTGAAATATTTAGTGTTTTTGTTTTAAAGTGCATCAGAAAAAGTTGCTCTAAGAAACAACAGTCAACACTTGTTTGGATCCAATTTTGAGAAATCCAAAAGGAGAGTTAGAGCCTGAATAAATCAGTGTTTTCAGCTTAGTAATAAGGAACTAATTTCACTGAGAAACAGAATTGCTAAAACTCTTGAAAGAAATGCTCTGGAGACTAAAACTGAGCTCCCTAAATATACTGTAACTGGCTTATGTATGCATTAATATAGTGGGGTAGAAAGTTAAGCTGTGGGAGCTCAAAACAGATACTGAAAAATCTTGGAGCAACGGGAAGAAGTTTTAGGGCACACTAAATCACATGCAAGAATCGCCCTCTTAATTGACTGTTATCATTCATGAAAACACAGAGAAAAGATACCCCTTTTTTTCAAATTTACAACACCTAGAGCCACGAGGTCCTGAATTAGGAATAGTGTAAATTCAAACTAATGGAAGTTATGGAGCTAATAGGGTGCATCCCACAGCGAGGTGCTGGGCACCCCTCATTCCCCTGCTCCCTTGGAGCAAGGTGTGTGCAGCCAGCTCACTGCAGGAGCAGGGCACACAAGGGTGCCCTCAGTCCCAGCAGCAGCCAGCTCTCTTGGAAAATGGGGTTTTGAGGAAATAGATGTTAATTTGGAGTCTGCTGCTCTTTTTCTCTTACAAATAGTCATCATAGACAGATATCTCCAACACTATGGTACTTCCAGTTAGACATTAATTTTTTCCCCCTACAATTACAGGCTGGAAGAATTCTTAAAGATAGAAGTGGATTTAGAGCTTTCAACGCTGCCAGACTTTGAAGAGCGGGTCATAGATGTCTCTGAAGTTGAACAACTAATGAACTCCATTAATGCTATTCCAGGTACTCTTCCTAACTGATCATTATTTCAGATCTATTTACATTTAGGAAAGGATATGTATTAAACTTTACTTTTTTTAAAGGAAATCTGCAAAGGCAGAATTAACTTCTCCCTAGTTTTCCTTCTAGGCTTTTTTTTTGTTTGCCTATATATACAGAGACACTGGAAGATATTTTGGGATATTTTTTTCCATTTGTTTTCAATATAGAATTACCAGAATTACTGCTAAATTGGGCCTTCCTTGCTTTTGCTGAATGATCTCCTAGAAGACTCATGAAGATTACTCCCTTCTGTTGAGGGGTCAGGCATGCTTAGTTGATGATAACTTGTCTTACCTTGTAGTTGCTTGAACAATATAGAGAGGAACCCCAGACTGCTTTAAATAACTTACACAGTTTCTCTTGATAAACAGGTTTCAGTGACTTATTCCTCTGCTATTTAGCAAGCATTTTTCCCCCATAATCCACATGAAACAGCACAACATAAACAAATTTTGAATAACTAAAAAATCCCCTAAAATTTTAAATCTTTTCTGGTGCATCACAAATGGTCAGAAAGAACAACATTTTTTTTTTACACCCAATGCTGTGTTTTCTTAACATAAAACAGCATTTGGAACTTGTTTGCTTGTGCTGCTGACCCCCTGTTGTAGAGCTTTTCCCTGATCCCCAGGGTGGTTGGCAGCAGTGGCAGATGTTGGGCTCAGTGGAACAGCCCTCAGAGCAGGGGAGGCCAAGTTTGCAGAGAAGAGGTAGGCTGAGGCTTATTTATTTTGTTGTTTTGACTTTGATTTGAAGCAAGACTAGTTCTCACACACCAGCGACCTCATTATTATCTGCAGCTGTTGACAGAGTCAGCTCCTGATGTTACTCCATGTGGGAGGAATAAGACCCTGTTCAGTGCCAAGGCTTTGTGCAAACACCTTTGTGAGAGGAGAGGTACAACATACCATGATTACACATCCAAAAACTGACCTGCTTTTCCCTCTGCAGCTCCTTGTGCCCCTGTGATCAATCCCCAGGTTCCCAATGCAGCAACTGGCACCTCACTGAGAGTTTGCTGGGGCCTCTTCTCAGATGACACCGTGGAGTGCTACCAGCTGAGCTACAAACCAGTGAGCAATGAGAGGCACACTGATGAGCAAGCAGGTAAGAGCCCAAGGGGACACCTCAGCCCTCCACTGGCAAAACCAGCTGATTCCAAAGTGCCTCTGCACGTTTTGTGCACTCTGTGTGCCACCAAAACTGTCATATCTGCCACCACCATGTGTCCCTCTTCCCCTGCCAGGTCTGCCATGCTGCCAGCTGCAGCAGGACCCATCACAGGAGCAAAGACAGGACATGCAGCAGCAGGGAAAGCAGGAATGGGAACAGTGGATGGAGTCAGGAGGATTCCTGGAGGGTGGGCACTGCGTTAGACACACGTGTGCTGCATCCACAGCAAAGCACAGTATTTTCAAAGAGCAACTCATTATATCACCAGCACACCCACTGAAACCCCTAGATAATTTTACAGCTTATCTTAGTGCTGATAGTAGGCTGTAACTCCCTAAGATGCAAAGGCACACAAAGAACCACAGAACCATAGTAAAATGTCCCAGCCTTGTGACAAAACTGCCTTTGCTAATACTGTTCCTGCAGAACCCCCACAAGTGGAAGCCAGTACAGTGCCAATGGCCAGTTGAGAAAGAAAAGCAGAAGCTATCTAAATTTTATAGGATGAAGAATGAGAAATGAGTGGTAAAATAGCTTCAGCTCCTGTCCCACCTGATTTATGGTGCTTTAGAGGAAGGCATCGTGAAAGTGCCTGACAGCTGATCAAAGGGTGTGGAGCACGAGGAGCTCTCTGGGACTCAGCACACAAAACAATGCACCCCAACTCCACTGTGTGGTGCAGCTTTGGGGAAGAGTGGGCAGCTGTGTAAAGGCACTGTAAATGCTTTGTTGTTGTCGTTTCAGAGCATACACTGAAAGTCAAAGAAACCTACTGCACCATCACTGACCTGGTGCCAAATACTCAGTATGAATTTTGGGTCAGTGCTCTAAATGCCTCCGGTATCAGTCCACCAAGTGAAAGAGCAGTTTATGTAACAGGTAAAAATACTTTATTCATATGACTTTGTGACCTTCATAGCGAGATTCAAAATCATCTCTGAATTTTATGCCAGTAATGCTTTCTAGGCACTTTGTTCTGATGTAAGCCTACTGACTGCAGGGGAATTCCCTACTTTAATTTGGAGAGCCTGTCATGCCAACTGTCCCTGTTTTAGAGTGGAAGAAACAGAAGCAGAGAGACAAAATAACTTATTTAAATGCAAGCATGTGGACCAGCTGTGAATAAGGTTCAGGTTTCCTGGTTCTGCCAGATGAATGCCAGCTCTTCTTTTATTGGCCTATAGATATTTTGTGGATTCACCTGTTAGGCTGTTCTTTTTAATTGCAGTTCAGTCAAGAACATTGAGCAAGTTAGTGTTGGACCTTCAAGTACTTGTTCCAGGTGTCTTTGACATCTCAGAGTAGAGAAGAGATGCACCTTTATGACAAAGATAAAACTAATGATAGAGAACAGCTGTGTAATCAGTCTTTATGTTACTTCTCTGTTTAATTCTCTTGGGACCTTTACAGTCCAAATTAAGTCTTTAACTAGTACTGTTAATCACTCTACCTGCTGTTTACTGTCCACTGGGGAGGCAGGTTTCTTTAACTATATAGTATTAGTAAACAACAGTTTTCTATTTTTTTTTAACTCTTCAAAGCATGTTGGTTGCAAACATCTTCAAGCAGCAGCTTAGAATTGTTCTTTTGCCTGTTTTTTAGCTCCTTCACCACCTGCCATAAAGAGCAAAAAGATCAGAAGCTGTGAAAATGCAGCACTGGTGTGCTGGGAATCCAGCGACATTAACCCTGTTGATTCCTACACGGTTGAATTGTCCAAGCTGACAGATGAAGAAAATGATGATATTATTACTGAGTGAGTTACTCTTCCATTGAGCCCATGACCTGTAGAGATGAAACCATTTCAATCATGTGGCCTCAGATAGGACTAAGAAAGGACCCCTGACCTTCTGGTGAATTGACATTTATAAATAATCCTCTTAGTAAAATTAGTTGTATAAATGTTAATCAAAAATTGCTATATGAGAGTTATGGGTATGGGAAGAGGGCAGAAGCAAATGTAAAATGTAAAAATCTGTCACAGACACTCTCTTGCCCTGCTACTGACAACTAGGTACAAGGTAAAATGTTGTTGATGGGTTACAAGAGAAGTGTCATTTCTTCTTTGTACCTCAGAAAAATAATCTCAAAAGTCTACCTTTGTTCTCTACCCTATCATCTTCCATGGATTTATTTTCTGTAGATCCATTGTTGGGATCCCTAGCTGTGAAGTCCTAATTCACCTCCAGCCAACTCAAAAGTATCACATCTGTGTCAGAGCCCAAAACCTGGGTGGCTCCAGTGAAAGAAGTGAACCTGTCCTGATTCACACCACAGGTACTGTGCAGCTTGGAACAGCTCCAGCAGCCTGTTGTAGCATCTATTACCTTAACAGAAAGTTTCCTGCTGGTTTCAGTGGCCTCTGGATCAGGTCCTAATCTCTCTCATTAAATTACACACCTGGTAACCTTTTAGGAAGGAAAAAAACCAACTTCTTGTAACAATAAGTGCATTGCTTTAGCGCTGTGATTTATATTATTGTTGTCTGGTACATTTGATACTCGAAAGTTACTAATTTCTAAACATTTTAAAAGTATCAACCCAACGCCCACATATTGCCAGCCTTCAAAATACTGACACACCAGTGAGGGAAGTTGTAGTGTGATTTTACTTCAGAGAATACCATGTAATGAAGCTGCTGCTGGAAGGTATGGCTGAGACAGCACTTTCTAGAGCCCTTTAGCAGACACCAGTGCTCACTTTCATCACTGCTGCACTGACACTGCAACTTCACTGGCTCATCTCAAATCTCCCACACCACTCACAGATATGTTCACACCTTACCTGTGTCTCTTCTGCCCTTACCTTCTGTGAGAGATTTGCAAACTGTATTTCTTCAGCAGGATGACCACACAAGGTTATGTTTCAGTAAAACTGTCTGCCACACAGCAGTGACACCACAGAAAAGAGAGGCTCATCCTTAAATCCCTGGAGAGGAAGACTCTCATTGTGTTACCATCGTTTGTGTGTATTCCAACTGCTTAAATCAAACTCAATATTTGAAATTGCCCATTCTGTTTGCACAGCATGTGTTTGTTTTCAGCAGCACATGCCTGTAATTGCCCTGTCATTGTTTGTATTGTGTTTGCAATGAAGTAACTTGCAGTTTGATTATAATGATTTCATTTGGGATTACCATGGGGAGATTTATCTTCTCCGAGTCTACATTACACAAACAGCTGATGCAAATTGGTCTGTCAGCTGCAAGAACACACCTCCAACACCGGGAATGGCCTTTGATCCTTTCTGGGGTGGATAAACAAGCACCAGCTACACACAGCAGCTGTGCCACTCGTGGCTGCTCCTCAGGGCCCGGTGCGTCAGACCTGCTCTGTGAGGTCTCTGCAGGGAGAAAGGCAGAAGCACTGAAGCACTTTTATCCTGGGCTGGACTTACCTCTCTGAGGGCTGATCTGACAAGGGAGGTGCAAAAGCATGAGGGATCCTTTCTCTTCAAACTGTGCCCAGCATTTATGTGGATGAGTGAGGCCATGGAGAGTCCTTTAAGCCCCTTTTCTCATTTCAGTGATTACAAATAGATTACTTGAAAGCAGACAGTCCATTGCAGGGATGGCCCCTCATCTCTGGATAGGTACTTCCTGCACAATGCCTGCAGCTTTGAGCCCTGGTGGGGTTCAAAACCAGGCTAAGTCCCCTGCTTTTCACAAGGCTGAAACTAAACAGTGTTAAGCTGTAAAACACCCATTTACTAGAAAAACTTTAAAAAGATGATCTTGTCCTCTCAATGTCAGCTGCAGATTCTTTCTAGAGCACTGGTGAATCTTTTTGTGGATCCAAACAACACTTTATCACACCCTTGCTGCAATTCTAATGTTATAAGGAGTTACTGGAGTTATCCTCAGGCATTTTCTCTTTCAGGCACCTGCTTCTACCTTAATGAGGACACAGCCCATCCTTTACTGGCAATTCTAGATGATGGATTTACCATTTCATGTGATGAACTGGAAAACCCAGAGTGTGATCTGCCTGTCTATGATAACAGCTTTACAAGGTATACAGAAGCATTTCAGTTTCTTTGGTTTTTTTAACAGTTGCCAGGAAATGTCTAATGGGGCTTTCAGCAGCTCTGATTAAGTTTTTTGAGTTGAAATCTCTCTCTCCAGCTGCTCTTTGGAACTTGGAAGTTAATGCAAGTTCTTAAAGAGGATTACAGATGCAGCAGCCACAATTATGTACAAGCCTACTTACTTGTCCGGCACACTGAGCTAAATTTGAACAGGTATTTATGTGCCATAACAAATGCTAAGGAAAGGAGACGGATCTGAAAACTTACCTCTTGCTGGAAGATATAACTGATTCTATTTGGACCAATAGGTATTACTTTCAAAAAATAATTAAGCCCTTTGCCATTGAAGTGAGAGACTAAGCTTGCCAAAATGCATGTTTCCAGTCAAAACCACAGAAACACCATATAACGAGGCCAGGCATCTGCAGAGCCAGGATAATACAGGTCTACAACTTAGTCCCTCCATGGAAATGCAGTGCTATCACAGGGCCATTAAAGCCATCATGGTAATCTTAAATGGGATTTCATCCCACTTCTACAGGATTCTTTTATGTTTCACATCAACAGCCAGAACTGGCACTCATCTCATTCAAAGGCTGAGGTTTTGGAACCACTATGAACTTTCACAAGTCTTTTTCAAGCCAAGATACTGAAAAAAGAAGAAAAAAAAAAAAGCGCCCAAGCTGAAATGCCTACCATTGATACTGCAAGGAAATTACATGGCAAACTCTTCTTTCTGAAGTTTGTGTGGTCTCCTGAAGGCTGATTTATTTCCTAACCACAGCAGCTTCTTCAGCGCGGCTCAGGTTTGCCTTGGTGGCTTTGCAGCTCTCATTACTATGGTCACGTTTTGTTCACAGATGTTTACCCCTCCATTTTGCATCATTCCTTTTCCTTCTCAGGCTGTAGCAACACAGCCCCTCTGAGCCCTGATTTCAGCAGCCTTTAAGCTGTTCCCAAGACATTTACATGCACTTGCAATGAACTGTACACTGCCTCTAAGCAAGTGCAGCTGCAGAGGCAGAGTACAGCTATCGTGCTGTGCGTGCCCATCCTCACACACCAGGCCCTCCAAATGCTGAGTGCAGCTCTCTCCCAGCATTGCCTAGAAGAGCTCAGTGTCTGCCAGCAACATCCTTCTCCTTTGTAGCTTACAATTTTAGACACTACCATAGAAACATAAAAGTTGTGCGTGTTTGAAACCCGCTGTCCCCCTTGACAATGACAGCTAATACACCATGTACTTTTCCTGAGAAAAAGCTGAGGTGTAATCTTACAGGACTCACGTTGCCCTCTTAGAGCATTTCAGAAGCATTTGGAATGGGTAATTTTGCCCAATTTTCTTGCTTCAGAAAGTATGTTTTTGCAGACTTGCATCTTCAAAGCACCCAGTTCCTTTGACTCCAAGACTGTGCCAGTAAATCAGGCTGAAGGGTCTCTCTGTAGTGCATTGTCTTTGTCTGTCTCTATTACACAACTTTCAAAAGAGTTATTTTCTGCATGGTTCCTATCATACATTTCAGGGCCCAGGTACCCAGCATATTACAAGTTCTCCTACCATGTTCAATTCTTCCTAATCTCCCCAAACACAGCACAGACAGGTTCCCTCCTCCCCAGCTGCCCCAGGAACTTCATGCTGTTACAGTGCTCAGTTCCTAATGGTGAGTAGCATTCACCATTAGGAACTGTTTGCAAAGAAAATGCAAAGTCTGTAGACTTTTTCCCCCTGCTATGCTGGGGTTCACCAGAGCACTCTCTTTTCTAACAAGTAATAACTTTCCTAGAAAACCCAGGCAGTATGGGATGCTGTTCTCCCTCCTCCTGGAAGTGCACAGGACACTCATTTATACAAAGCTGCCCACAAGTAAAAACAGGGCAGGTGTCACAAAGAAACCTGGCAGGCTGGGTGTCAGCTCCTCAGCACGGGGAATTCACTGGAGTCAAAAATCCACAGTGCACTGCTCAGGGGACAGCAAAGTGGCTTTTGTTTATTGCTATGTAATGTCCAGGTATATACATACCTGAACATATCTAAACACTGTAAAGAGCATTATAGAGAGGCCCTGCCAAAACACATGTTCCTGTCTCCCACAGATGTATTGCGATCCTGGGCAGTCTGATCCCATTTCCAGGGAAGCATTACTGGGAGGTGGAAGTTGAGGAAGATACAGAGTACAGAACCGGTGTGGCTTTTGAGAACACTCCGAGACACGGTCACCTGGGGGCAAACAACTCATCCTGGTGCATGAGGCACATCATCACACCCTCAAGGTAAGGGCTGTGGAGGCTGCAGGTCTCTGGCAGGAACACCTCTTACACCTGCAGGCAGGGAAGCAGAGAAGCCAGAGATTTTATATCAGCTCAGACCAGGCACCGGGGGCCTCTGTCATTCCACCACTGTCACTGTGTTGGAAGGATACTGGAAATCTTAAGCAAATCCTCCTGCCTTTTTAGGGTGTTTCAGAAGCATTTGGCATGGGTTATTTTGCCCGACTTCCTTGCTTCAGAACTTGTGTTTTTGCAGATTTGCATCTTGGAAGCACCCAGGTCCATTGACTCTGAGACAGTGCTAGTGAATCAAGCTGAAGGGTCTCTCTGTGGTACCTTGTGTCACTGAAATGAGACGTTGTCACATTGAAACAGGCAGTTCCAGGAACAAATCAAGAGTAAAATCTGAGATGCAGAATTTAAATGTAAATGTTAACAAAACCTCAGTGGGAAGACAGAGGGTAAAAGATCCATGTAACCCAGAAACTACGTATCCGGCTGAAGCCAGCTAAACCCAGCTACACCCAACCGTCTTTGATCTCTGTCCTACCTATGGCAGTGTGTCATACCTGCCTGCAGAAATGCCAGCTCCCCTCATGCCTCAGCTGCACTGCTGGCTCTCCCCTGGGCACTGATGTACATTAACAGCACTGCCTTTGACTCTCGTGAGCACCCTGAGCACCTGTGTGCACCACGTGCTTCCCCTTGAGAGCAGCCAGGACGGCTTCAGCTCTTCTGTGTTTCTTGCCTACAGGCACAAGTATGAGTTCCTGCACAGTGGGATGACACCTGACATCAGAATTACGATTCCCCCCAGAAGGATTGGCATCCTGCTGGACTATGAGAACTGCAGACTGTCATTTTTCAACGCAGATATTGCCCAGCACCTTCACACGTTCAACTCACACTTCCAGCATTATGTACACCCCTGCTTTGCACTGGAAACACCTGGGATCTTAAGGATACATACTGGAATTACAACACCCCCATGGACTGCCCTCCCATAACCTGTGTCCTGCAGCTACCACACCTATGTGGGAACCTGCTCTGAGCAATGCTCTCTTTCAGCATTAACTGATCCATCATACTCCATATAAGCCAGCTGTTTCCCAATAATAAGAGCAAAGCAACCCTGACCCAAACCAGCTGCCAGGCCTGAGCCCTTAGGAGTTTACATCCTCTTGGGAAGGATCTTAGCTAAAAGCCACTGTGGTCACAAGCTCCATCAGCATCCCAGAATTCTCGTTAGAAATGGATACCATCCTTCTCAGAGGTGACACTGTCACCCTGCAGCAGTGGCAGCTGGATCACAGTTCCCCCAACACCCACCTGAAGGAACTCCACTGGGGAACTCCCCAGTTCCAAAGCAATCGTTAATTCTACTCTGGAGTCTACTCAAGAGCTAAAAACCTGAAGAAAAACAAAAATAGCAAAAGGCATAACCACTGTACAGCTGCTGGAGCTGAAAACACTCCAGCCATGAAGCTGATCTCCCAATCAAGTGTTCTTGTTGCTACATGAAGCCTGTAACACAAGGTAATTAAATACACCTCCCCTGTGTGTGAAGTGTTAGTGCCTACGTACCCAGTGAGGCTTTCTGCAATACCCAAGCCTGCACTACAGTCTCAAATATAAGCCATTTTTACAGAATGCCCATGCTTCTCACTCATTCATCCAGGGAAAAAAAGATAAGACAGGCTTTTTGCAGTGCTTGATTGTCCTTACAGAGCAACCTAAAGCAACATTTTTAGCTGCTTCTTTTTAGCTATGCTCACCTCCACTTGGCTGTATGCTGCCCCGAGGCTCACAGATCTGTTCTCCCCCTCAGCACTGAAGAATTCCACTCCAATGCTGTGCCCTTGAAGCTTTGGGTGTCCAGTAGGGCTGGAAGGACTCTGGCCCAGTATGCAGTTGAGACATCCTTGTTTGGGTTTCATTCCCAGACACCAGACAGGCCCTGCCTGTCAAGCAGGCTTGGCCAGCTCTGAACAGCCTCATCTGTGTATGTCAAAACTACCTGAACTCAATCAAGAGTCATTAACAGAGAAGCTTTACCACAGATTTATTGCACATTCATTACAAAATCATTGGTTCAAGTTTCCATTCTAGGGAATAGCCAGGAACAGGCAGGGGCCTCTACAATATGCAGGGTCTCTACAAATAAACGCCGTTGGCAAAACTAACGAGATTTTACATAGAACTGTGTGTCAAAAGCTTGTCTGTTCTTCCTCAAGTAGCTGTAAAAAAAGTCTTGCCAAAACAGGCCTTTAGAAACCACCAAAACAGGAGCTGAATATGTCACTACAGCAGTGATTAGTACCATCTGCTCTCGGATATCTGTTTCACAAGCCTCAAAAGAAGATGGGTTTAGCAACACTGAGCTGTACCAGCCCAGGGTCATTTCTTAACCTACCAGGAATTAAGGTATTTTCAGGGCAGAAAAGGTTGTTATGGTCACTTTGTCAGACCTGCTGTAACCAGGCCAGAGACTTTCAGTTGCTTTGTCTGCCAGTGAGCAGAGCAGCTTGTGTCCACCATTAACAGGTGACTGAGGCAGCAACCACTGCCAGTGCAGAGGGCAGGAGGTGGCCACGTGTGCCCTGCTGATGCTGGCACGGCCATCCCGGAGAACAGGGTACAGCTCCTGTGCAGGGCCCTGAAGTGGTGAGAAAGCACCATTCTTTGCTTAAAAATGTACTCCTTGACTCTGGGTCCAACTTCTACCCACTGGAACGTGTTTTACCCCTATGAGCCAAAAACTGAGAGCCCCACTCTTATTTCCAAGTAGATACCTGCAAGTGTAACACACAGGTATCAGAGCAGGGCTATGAGGACATCTGAACTTCCAAACAGAGCCTTTAATGCAGAAAAGCTGCTGGTGAGCCCACGATTCCACTCCCCAGCACCAGCTTTCACCTCAAGTGTTTAAGCCACAGCTGTAACCTGGCAAAATACTTTCCAAGTAGTGAACTGAATTTGCAGTCCCCAGGACATCACAACCCTCTCGCTGGACTGTGCAAGGGCAGATTTTCTGAGCCAAATGCGAGGTGTCCACCCTTGCAGTGGGACTCCAAGGTACCAAACAGCTCCGTTGTTACTTTGCCAGCTTGGTGAATCCACTGGAGAATGCAGGCCAGAGGCTGAGTACAGAGCAGTCTGCTCAGGAGAATGACCCCATGGTCATCACCAGGCATGGTACAGGACAGCTAAGGCAGTCACAGAATTATCTGAAAAAAAGAACAAATAAGCAATAATTGGCCTCTAGGTTAAAAACAGAAAGGGAAATGAGTTTGTATGTTTCTGTTTAATAAAAGCTTCACCTGTTGGCACTAACCCAAGCTTTTCCTCCCTTAGGAATCACAACCCAGTCACTTAAATATTTATACAGCAAAGGAAACTTGACAACTTGTGTTTCTTAAAACCAGCTGTTGCTCTGAACAATCCTTTCCAGGGAGGCCACTACTTCCACCACAGAGGTCTACTAAATTCACATCAACCCTGTATCTCTCTGCATTCAGTTTATTCACCAAGTGCATTCAGATTATTGGAACCCTGGGTATAGCACTCAACTTGGAGAACTGCGTTGAGCTGTTGATCTGAGACCTATTTCTCTGCATTGAAAGGTATCTCAGATGAGGCAAAACCAGTTCTTACCTCTGGCCTGTATATGGGAACTCTGGCTGAACTACATCATATGGAAGGGCAACAGTCAGTTAAAAATGAGGTGTCCTTGTCTCTAACATTCTGTGCTGCAAGATGCATTTTTCCCGGCACCTGTTGGGTCTTTTTCTTCCTGTTCCTTTTCCTTATGTGCATTTACTGGCGCACAGCAAAATCCATCCTCTATAAAAGACAGGAGCTCATGCCTAAAGCCCTGGTTTTGGCCAGCTGAAGCCCACAGGCAGCCCTCATGTGCAGCAGTGATCCATGCATCCCTGCACAACCTGCAGCATCAGGAACTGCCAGAGGACAGGACACCCCTGACCATGCCTCCCCCAGCAGCTAACTGGGGACTTTGCCAGGGCTGCCCAAACCCCTTCAGGGCGGGCCAGAAAGATCCCTTTTTCCTGTTCCCTCTCTGATTTCAAATACACGTTGTTGCCACTGGAGGGCATCACGTGGAGCCCTTTCAGAAGGCCACACTGGTCTCACACAGGTTTCTGTGGCTGAAAACAGTTCTCAAACCGGTTACCGTAATAGTAGGCACGTCCAGTGTCCCTCCTCACCCAGTGCTGGAGCCGGGAACAAAGGGCCTGTGAGCAAAACCACACAAGTGAGACATGTCAAAAGCACAAATGCAAGAGACAACGCAATAGCCCTTAAATACAGTTTAACGTAGATTCATAACAAACACACCCAACCTTTTACTACAGAAACACGTGACTTTTAACTCGCTCCCTCTCATGGCCATTAAAACATTGTTGGTAGATCAAGTAGGTCCTGACTTTATCTCACAGGCAGGCCTTGTTCTTCCACCATTTAATTTAGGAGGATAGTATCAGTGGAGTCAATATGATGCCACTGGCTCCACTTTCTTAGTCCTCCAGACGAATCTCTGCAAGAAACTCCTGAAAAGTCTCAGAACAGACTGAGCTCTCCTAAAGCAGACTGCAGAGCATAACCGCTCAGCCAGGAAGGCAATTCCCTATTCCTGTCTTCAAACTCAGTGGAATCTTTTCACTGTCCACCTGCTTCCCGACAGTAACCAACATCGCTCACTAGCAGCACCCAGCAAGGCAGCCAGGGACCATGCCAAGGGGAGGCTTCGCTTCCTGTTCAAGCTCTGCTGCAGCCCTGGGCCAGTCCAAGACTCAACATTGCCTTTTTGTTGAATTTTCTCTCCATCGCGTTTATGGTGGTGTGCTCAGATGCCAATACATACTGGGACTCAGCTGTCCTAGCTCCCCTTACTTAAACCTCTTCCAAACAGGCTTATTTTTTAAGCTTTACTTGCTCTGATGGAAACGATACAGAGACCTAAACCGCTTCACAAAACGGCTGTAAGGGGCTGCACCCTCTGCCAAAAGGGCGCTCATCCCACAGCTGGAGCTAAATAAAAGCGCGTTTCTCCAGACGCAAAGCTGTGGCCTGAACAGCCCTAGAAAAGCTGCAGCGGCGGGTCTCGGGCTACCTCACAAAACCAGCCCCACGGGCAACCCCTCCCGGGCGGAGCGGGCCCGGCGGGCAGCGCTTACC
>VZTH01019023.1:0-71814 GCA_013397815.1 Aleadryas rufinucha
GCACAGTAGTGAGTGGGTATAACGTATTCCGTATCATGCACCAGCCTCTGAGAAAATTGAACACTACAATGGACTATTAAAAATGACACTGAAAGCAATGAGTGGTGGCACCTTCAAACACAGGGATCCGCATTTAGCAAAGGCCTCCTGGTTAGTTAACACAAGAGGTTCTACCAATCAAGCTGGCCCTGCCCAATCAAAACTTCTATGCACTATAGAAGGGGACAAAGTCCCTGTGGTATGTATGAGAAATGTGTTAGGGAACACAGTCTGGATTGGTCCTGCCTTTTTGCAAAGGCAAATTCATCCATGGGATAGGTTTTGCTTAAGGATCTGAGGGCACTTGGTGGGTAATGTAGAGGGACAGGGAAACATGAGGTGTAGCTCAAGGGGATTCAATTTTTGGGTGAGAATGGCCTGTAATATTGAATTGTATGATACTGTTTGCTGAATGACACTGCCACTGTATGCCATAATTACTGTGGAGAATGGATATGGACTGCTCCAGATTCCCCAGTCATGAGTTCCTGAGGCAGACTGCAACCAGCCAACAGCACAGCAGCCCTCCTGTCCTGGAAGATATCTAGAACAGACAGAACCTACAGTCATGGACTAAATGAACTCAACAGGTATGTTGAAAGGACAGTCACTGACTATGGAAATGATACTTGTGCTAGTGTTTATATATATATGCACACATGTATGTAGCTGGGAGATGTAGAACCGGGACATGATACAGATGGTATAGCATAAGGGGTGGAAAACATCCTGATTCTGGCCAGGACAGTTAATTTTTGCAGTAACCAGGATGGGCATGCCTAGGAGCCTGAGGTTATTCTATATAACTTCAGGCCATGCACAGGGGTTGTGGGGGAAGGCATTCCTTCTGGTCGGGTAGTGTGGCGGAGCAGTTGGGGTATTGCCGGTTTCCATGTGGTGAGCACTTGCACATGAATCATTCACCTCTCTTGTACGCTCTGTTATTAATACTGTTGCTGTTACCATTAGTTTTTCTTGTTTCATTTGCTGTTTCCTGTAAATTGTTCTTATCTCAACCCTTGATCTTTGCCTTTTGTGCCTCCAATTCTCCTCTCCAGACACCCCAAGGAGAGGGGGAGGGGAGCAAGTGGTGCATGGTTTGGAGTGTTTCAGTGGGAACATTAAATTGGGGAATAGTGTTCCTAAATCCGCAACAGCTCCCAAGGCACATTTTGAGAATTAGCCATCTTTCTGTCTCCTAGCCCAATCTGGGCTCTTCCCAGCAACACTCCCTGCCCATGCCACGGACCACTGATCTACACCTTCTTCTCCTCTGCAGAATCTTTACCCCTTGGAAGTGGACTTGGAGCAGCAACTGATGAAAGAGTATTTGGTAAATAAACAAGGCAGGTTCCTCACTCTCAGAGCACAATGTTGCAGCCAAGGGCCACAGAGATGAGTTTCTGCCCAGGAAAACCAGAGAACATAGAATATCCTGAGTTGGAAGGCACCTAACAAGAATTACTAAGTCCAACTCCTGGCTCTGCAAAGGACACCCCTAAGAACCACACCATGTGCTTGAGAGCAATTGTCCAAATACTTTTTTAGCTCTGCCATGCTGGTGCTGTGACCACTTCCCTGGGGAGCCTGTTCCAGTGCCCAATCACCCCCTGAGTGAAGAACTTCTCTCTCACGTCCAACTAAAACCTCCCTGACACAACTTTAAGCCATTACCTCAGGTCCTGTCACTGGTCACCACAGAGAAGAGATCAGTGCATGCCCCTGCTCTTCCCCTTGTGAGGAAGTTGTAACTGCAACGAGGTCTCCCTTCAGTATCCTCTTCTCCAGCCTGAACAGACCAAGTGACCCCAGCTACTCCTTCTTCGGATCTTCACCATCTTTGTAGCCCTGTTTGGATACTTTCTGACAGCTTCGTATCTTTCTTATACTGACGGGACCAAAACTTCCCCCAGCCCTCGAGGTGAGGCTGCCCCAGTGCAGAGCAGAGCAGGACAATCCCCTCCCTTGCCCAGCTGGCGATGCTGTGCCTGATGCACTCCAGGACAAGGCTGGCCCTCCTGGCTGCCAGGGCACTGCTGACTCATGTTCAACTTGCCCTCCACAAGGACTCCCTGGTCCTTTTTCACAACGCTGCTCTCCAGCAGCTCGTTTCCCAGTCTATCCCAGGTGCAGAATGCAGCACTTGCCCTTGTTAAATTTCACACAGTTGGTGGTTGCTCAGGCCTCTCATTCATCGAAGTCTCCCTGCATGACCTCTCTTCCTCTGAGGGAGTCAATCACTCCTCCCAGTTTAGTATCATCAAACTTACTTACTATATGTTTGAGTCCTGTATCCAAATTTTTTATGAAGATGTTGAAGAGCACAGGGCCTCAGGTGGAGCCCTGAGGAACCCCACTAGTGACAGGTCACTGGACTGATGTCACCCCATTCACTGCAACCCTTCGTGTTTGACCCATGAGCCAGCTGCTCGCCCATCACATGATGTGTTTATCCAGGTGTGGCCTGGACATTTTCTCCAGAAGGGTCTGGTGAGAGACAGCATCAAAAGCTTTATGAAATCAAAAAAGATTGCATTAAATGGCTTCCCCTGATCAGCTAGGTGGGTTACCTTGTCATAAAAGGAAATCTGTTTGGATAAGCAGGACTTTCCTCTCATGAAGCCGTGCTGATTGTGACCGATCACTGCATTGTCTTTCACGTATTTTTCAAAACCTCCCAGAATAATCATCTCCATAATTTTACCAGGCACTGAAATGAGACTGACAGGCCTGCAGTTTCCAGCATCATCCTTCTTGCCCTTCTTGAAGGTTAGACAGTTTCTAGTCAATTGGGACCTCTCCAGATGCCCAAGACCATTCTAAAATCATTGAGAGAGACCTCACAATGACATCAGCCAGCTCTTTGAGTATTTCTGGATGAATCCCATGTGGCCCCATAGACTTACGAGGATCCAGATGAAGCAGCAGATCCCACAGAAGTTCAGGGTCAGCTGGGAGTTTATCATTCTCACAGGCATGGTCCTCCAGCTCAAGGCACAGAGCCATTCTGCACTGCCTTTTTCTATTGACTTATTTCTAAAAAATCTTTTTGTTGTCCCACGCAGTAGCAGCCATGTTGAACTCCAACTGAACTTTGTCAGCTGGAATTTTCTCTTTACAGTGGTGAGCAGCAACTTTGTATTCTTCCCACATCACCTGACCTTGCTCCCACTGGACAAACACTGTTTTTTATGTTAGCTCCAGAAAATCCCTGGTCATTCAAGTCAGCCTTCCACCTTGTCTGCTTGACTTCCAACATTTTGGATTTGCCTGCTCCTGTGCCCTTAGGAGGTGGTGACCAGCACTGATGGATCCCAGCACCTTCAAAAGCATTTTTCCAGGGAATCTTACTAACTAGTTCCCTGAGCAGCCTGAAGTCTGCTCTCCCTGTGTCCAGGGCTGGACTTCAGAATGGACACTGAGAGGAGCTGGAGCAGTGACCCAAACTCCTCCCCTCCTGTAGTCCTGCAGAGGNCCCAGCTACTCCTTCTTCGGATCTTCACCATCTTTGTAGCCCTGTTTGGATACTTTCTGACAGCTTCGTATCTTTCTTATACTGACGGGACCAAAACTTCCCCCAGCCCTCGAGGTGAGGCTGCCCCAGTGCAGAGCAGAGCAGGACAATCCCCTCCCTTGCCCAGCTGGCGATGCTGTGCCTGATGCACTCCAGGACAAGGCTGGCCCTCCTGGCTGCCAGGGCACTGCTGACTCATGTTCAACTTGCCCTCCACAAGGACTCCCTGGTCCTTTTTCACAACGCTGCTCTCCAGCAGCTCGTTTCCCAGTCTATCCCAGGTGCAGAATGCAGCACTTGCCCTTGTTAAATTTCACACAGTTGGTGGTTGCTCAGGCCTCTCATTCATCGAAGTCTCCCTGCATGACCTCTCTTCCTCTGAGGGAGTCAATCACTCCTCCCAGTTTAGTATCATCAAACTTACTTACTATATGTTTGAGTCCTGTATCCAAATTTTTTATGAAGATGTTGAAGAGCACAGGGCCTCAGGTGGAGCCCTGAGGAACCCCACTAGTGACAGGTCACTGGACTGATGTCACCCCATTCACTGCAACCCTTCGTGTTTGACCCATGAGCCAGCTGCTCGCCCATCACATGATGTGTTTATCCAGGTGTGGCCTGGACATTTTCTCCAGAAGGGTCTGGTGAGAGACAGCATCAAAAGCTTTATGAAATCAAAAAAGATTGCATTAAATGGCTTCCCCTGATCAGCTAGGTGGGTTACCTTGTCATAAAAGGAAATCTGTTTGGATAAGCAGGACTTTCCTCTCATGAAGCCGTGCTGATTGTGACCGATCACTGCATTGTCTTTCACGTATTTTTCAAAACCTCCCAGAATAATCATCTCCATAATTTTACCAGGCACTGAAATGAGACTGACAGGCCTGCAGTTTCCAGCATCATCCTTCTTGCCCTTCTTGAAGGTTAGACAGTTTCTAGTCAATTGGGACCTCTCCAGATGCCCAAGACCATTCTAAAATCATTGAGAGAGACCTCACAATGACATCAGCCAGCTCTTTGAGTATTTCTGGATGAATCCCATGTGGCCCCATAGACTTACGAGGATCCAGATGAAGCAGCAGATCCCACAGAAGTTCAGGGTCAGCTGGGAGTTTATCATTCTCACAGGCATGGTCCTCCAGCTCAAGGCACAGAGCCATTCTGCACTGCCTTTTTCTATTGACTTATTTCTAAAAAATCTTTTTGTTGTCCCACGCAGTAGCAGCCATGTTGAACTCCAACTGAACTTTGTCAGCTGGAATTTTCTCTTTACAGTGGTGAGCAGCAACTTTGTATTCTTCCCACATCACCTGACCTTGCTCCCACTGGACAAACACTGTTTTTTATGTTAGCTCCAGAAAATCCCTGGTCATTCAAGTCAGCCTTCCACCTTGTCTGCTTGACTTCCAACATTTTGGATTTGCCTGCTCCTGTGCCCTTAGGAGGTGGTGACCAGCACTGATGGATCCCAGCACCTTCAAAAGCATTTTTCCAGGGAATCTTACTAACTAGTTCCCTGAGCAGCCTGAAGTCTGCTCTCCCTGTGTCCAGGGCTGGACTTCAGAATGGACACTGAGAGGAGCTGGAGCAGTGACCCAAACTCCTCCCCTCCTGTAGTCCTGCAGAGGTTGCAAGAGATGCACACAGGAAGTGCATGGGCAACATGGATCCAGGGAGTGGACAGTGAAGGAACAACCCTTCCCAGGTTTCAGACTTTTTACTGATGCTGCACAACAGCCTCCCACAGCTGGGAGGTAGCACGGATCTGGGCAGTTGCCTCCAAAATGCTCAATAAACCACAGTTTGTCAGTGAGTGAGCACCAACAGCATTGTTACCTCTCATTCTCTGCCAAGCATGAGGCAGCATGCCTCAGTTTCCCCAGGTTTCAGGATGATTCTTTGTCTCCAGCTACTGCTGAGCATGTAGTTGGCACTTACTGCAGCTACTCTTGAAACCTCAACAACCCCCTGGCTTGTTTAAGTCCTACATGAGCCTGGGCACATTTTAGAGAAGATCGTAACTATTAATATTAACAGGAGATCTGCAGGGAGCAGAGACCTCCTAAATATGTGCCACAAAGCAATTATGTGTTGGACTTCACAATTTAAAAGAAGGGTATATTTAGCATCATGCTTCAGGGGTGCTAAAACCTGGAACAAGCAGCAGATCTCCCACTGCCCAGCAGCTCCCATCCCATGCTGAGCAGGTGCTCCAGCTTGGCTCTGCTCCCCCTGCTTCAGGACCAGATGGTTCATGCTCGTGCAGGCATGTTCCATTTCCACCACCTTCAGCAGGCAGGACTTTGTGAGTGCCTTGGATCTGCTACGGTCTCAGGGCATCAGACCCCCAGAAATGCATTTGCAAGAGGGCTAAGAAGTGCATGCACACCTCCTGGATTTGTATCATTAGAAAAAAAAAATCCCACTTAAGTAACCTCAGTCAAATGATTTAAACTCATTTAAATCCCCTTGAACACCAGCAACTGCGCTAACAGGCCACTGCTACACAAACTTGGTGGTTTGACTTTGAGAAAAAAAGTAATGAAAACAATGTTGAGGCCTGATTCCAGTGTAAAAAGGAAAGAAAATTGAAGGGCTGAGTTTTCAAACACCCACACCGACAGTTACCAAACTCACTACAGCTTTTTCCACATGGAAGCTTTTGCTGCTCTGTACATTTCTGGATGCCTCAGGGAGACACAAAGAGGGGAGCTGCCAAGCCACACCAAACCCTGGTCTTAGTACACTGCAGCAAAGCAGAGTAAGCTCCAGAAGGCATCAGCCAGAAAGCCTGTGTAGATCAGCTGTGAGCAACACCATAATTCCTCAGAAGCACCTGGCAGACTACAAGTCCCCTGTTTTGCGACTGACTGGACACTTTTCTCCTCTCTATCAAGGAACATCTCTAAGCAGGTCTACCCTAGTATTTCCCTCTCCAAGTGCCACCACTCCAGTAGCACTAGAGTACAGCAGCACACCAAGCCAAACAGAAGAGGAAAGCTCTGACCCCAAAATAAATCGCAGTCCTCTCTTCACCTTCTTACATCCCAAAAGGACAACCATGTAAATCAGGACAACACTGCATACAGCACTGTTACTAAAACAAGAACATAAAGTCCACAAATGGAATTTTACCTGAGTGAACAGTCCAGCGTCATGCCTGTGAAGTCAAAAAATTTAAGGTATTCTTCAGCCACAAGCTTGCTGAATTCATTGCTATAGAAAAGCGAAGAAATAAGTAAAGGTTATCATTTAAGAGTGAACTCCTCCAGAACCAGCAATAAGGACAATGTGGCCAAAGGCCTCATATCAGCACATACTTTTTACCCAAATGTTTTGCCACATCAGAGCGTTTGAATCTGTCCAGATGGTAGAGGCGCTTAGCCAGGCGCCTAGCTGATTCCAAATTGCTGCTGCTGCCATTGCTGAGATCGTGGCCAAGGGCTCCAGTGGCATTTTTCTCCTGAAGTTCGTTGCTCCCCATGGCTGCACTGGAGTCTAACACCACATTCTGTAGTTCAATATTGCTATGAGACAAAAAGAATATGGAAAGAAGAAAAATAACATTAGAGTTTCCCCTTAGAACAGAAAGCAATTAATTGTAGGGAGGCAACATGACACAATGTAACAAAATCCACTTAATTGAAGGAGCAGTGTACAACAGGGACATTCACATAGCAGCCAGCAGAAGTTAAGGGTATTTAACACAGCCAGCCAAACACAGGCAAATCCTTCTGACTGTGCTAAGGATCCTCAACTTGGGCTCACTTCAGAGAGAGCTCTTTGCTATTGTCAGCCTACAACTGCACCTGAGTGCTTCTTACATTAGTATTTTTAACCCAATTGCTTGCTTGGCTTAAAGAGGCCTCTGTAAAAGTGGGCAATTAACCATTTTTCAGAAGAAATGCAGTGATTAAGCCAGGGTGATCCGTTACTCTAAGCTGAGTCAGAACAAGTCCCTTCCTCATTCTTCCCCAGTTGTCTTGGAAACAACGCAGTTTCTTAAATCTGAAATAGCATCACCAGAGCTCTCAGTGGCTTCTGTGTTGCCCATCAGCAGCAGACATCCCACCGGAAGGTACTGCTACAAAAAGCAGGACTCGGAGCAAGGAACCCAGTTTGGATTATGAGAGACACAAGCCATCCATGCCGCCTGGAGAACTCCTTGCTTCCCTCCCGCTCCCTCGTGGTGGCAATTATTTCCCTCACCAGCTACTCAAAGTCAGTATGTTCAGTATGGCAATCCCAGGGCACTTTAGATAAATCATGCACTTACAGATTCCTCCCACCTCTAGTACAATAGAAAAGCTCTGGCTGAGCTGTGTGCCTGTTTTGCTTCTCCTATCAAAGAGGAAAGAGCCCTCCACACCAAAAAGTGCACCCCACCACACACACCCCTGCACAAAGACAGACTTCTAACTTTAGAAAAGTTTTTCTCTGACAATGGCACGAAAATTTTTGCAAAGTCTCAGCTCTGTGTACGTGTGTGCGCTTGACAGCCTTTCTATTTTTATTTCTATATTTTTATACTATATAGAAATTCTTTCTACTAAAACTCCATTTACACAGGGCTAATGAATGATCAGCAAGGGTCATGCACAGGGCAGGTATGAGTGGAATGAGTTAAAGATGACTTTAAACACACAGCACTCTAAACAACATACCACAGCTTCACACACCACTGTAATTTTCAGACTTGACAAGCCACGGTTAAAACACCTGATCACTGTGCTCCAGTAACAATTGTTTAGCCATTTACTCAAATGTCTGCTAGCCACTTACTAACTCCTTAAAGATGAGATTTTCATATAAAGTGAGCTTAAAATAAAAATATTTGGTATTCTGCATGCCACAAATCATCACCTGCTTCCTACCTCTCTTCTCATCAATGGTTTAAGAGAAGGACATGTACAGAAAGGAGATTTCCCCATTTTACCTGTTTCCATCCTTTCAGTGCTGCTACAACATCAGAAATATCATACACCAACCCTGTGGGTACAACTTCTTTATCAAGTATCTGGGGAAAACAGAAATCTAACCTCTCCCTGCGAGAACTGGGGATTTCCATTGGTTTGCACTTATTTTAGTATAAATAAAATGGTGCTATAACAAAAATGGGGTCAGTCTCAACAGTCTAGTAGGAAATTAACACTGTAAATGCAATTCCAACAACACTACCATTACTGGCCATCAGTTATCCTAGGAAAAAAAAAAAGCCCCTCCTGACATCGTTGTTGTGGAAAATGCCTCCTCAGCCCTTTCCAAAACCACTAGTCAATGCCTGAAGTTCACTAAATTTGGCCTACACCACACTTGTGAAGAAAGCAAATGACAGAGTACCCTGACACATGCCCCAAGCAATACCTTGTCCATTCAAATCAGGCACAACTTGTTCCAAATTCCCATCTCTAATAACCAACAAGAGCAAGGGATACACAGGTGAGCTAACACATCTACAGAGTCTTTTATGTACAAATGCTGTGTCAAAAGTCATGCCAACTCACAGAACCTCACTATAAATCACAGTCTTCTTTCACCACTGCACTTTATTAAAGGTAGTATTTATAGCCCTGAAAGATGGCCAGAGCTGACAATGAACATCTGTACTCTGCTAGGAACCAGTGCACTACGAGAGCCAACGTAACCACAAACCACCACAAGTTTAGAAAGAAAGGAAATGCCAGCATCTGCCACTTAGTAAAATTAGTGGTACAGCAGCTCCCAGCTTCTGCTTTGCCTCTTGGAGCCATGGCTGGTGAAGGAGGAACACCCAGCAAGACGGAGGGTGTGCTCTTTCCCCTGCTTGCCAAAACTAGTCAACAGGGCTGCATAAGAAACCTTATCTTCCAACTTCCCTGATTTAAAGCTTCATCCTGACTGAGGGTGCCCACACATGCATAGAAGAATAAGGGATGCTTCCTTCTGCTATTCCAGTAGTTAATTCTGACAGTTGATTAGCTTATTACTTAGTACAAAGGGGGGATAAGCAAGTACTTTTTGTACTTAGTACAAGAAGTAAGTACTAAGTGAGTACTTTTTGTACTTTGTACAAAAGTACCAAGTACAGAAAGGCTGTCAAATCAATACAGGCTGTCAAATCAATACAGGTTACATAAGCCTCTTGCTCAGGGGAAATGATAGCATTGAAGTGAGACTTCAGTTCTCAAGCGTTTTAGGTGGCTTGAAGACTTAGTGCTCATATCACTGAGGGCTTAGGAAATGCAGATGCGCTGTGCATGGCTACTGTGCAAGCTGCCTTCAGGGCAGGATATTTTAGCAGGGTCCAAGTGGTGTTACTCAGGGAAAAGGCTGACATCTCTTCTTAATTTCAACGCTTTCCAGGTGCATAATTTTCCCTCTGTGCCTCAGTTTCCCAATCTGCTGAACTCAGTAATACTTACCTCCCTCCGTAAAGCGCTTAAAATGAATTCTAATCAAAAGGCAAGAGCAACCAAAGCTGAAAATAGGTCTCTCTTCCACAGTCTACAGTTTCTACACATAAAGAATCCACAGCAGCATTACCATCAAAACAGTGCCAAGAAAGGGCTTTGCGATACAGAGCAAGGCTGGACATGGATTTCTCATGCAGCTTTACTCTTTATCACATAAAAATGAGAAACCTCCACTGAAAAAAGCAGGCTGAAAAATGTAATAGATTATATTCCCTCTAATCCTAGATTCAAGGCCAAAAGGGATTGTAATGGTATTACTGGTAATTGCCTGTCCAGCAATGGCTGCTGATTTTTATCCAGAGACACTTACATTAATCTCTGCTATCAGAAAACACAAGCCACAAAAAAACCTCCAGACCTCTCTAGTCTCACAGCACATGAGCTGTGGCCAGAAACCAGGTCTATAGACCTTGATATCTCTGTCCCCAGCAATGCACTCCTGATGCACTCCTCTCTCCCCAGCAATGCAATCCTTTCTCCTTCTGTCAAAGCATCCCCAGACCAACAGGGAATGCACCAAGGCTGTGACCACCATATCCATCAGAAATTACAGGAATTCGATAAGCAGCTGCTGTGGTAAATGCAATACTTTCTAACAGCAATAGTCACCTCTCCAAGCTCACAGATGAAACATGTAAGCTGTAGACTGTAAGCTCTGCCAGGCCTTCCAGCTTTCCAGTAACACACCATAACTGCTAGGCAGAGTCTGAAATATTTTATACTGTTTTCTTCACTTATTCTATTATCAACCAATTCTACAGTGATTTAGCTCCCAATGCCAAGATATCTCAATCTTGCCATGCTCAGCACTTAGCACACTTGATCTGTTTGAGAATATTCTAGATTCACTTATTCTCCCGTCTCCCATCCCAGGTACCACCAAAACTGAAACTCTGCACAGCAATGTTTGATTGAAGAATGGCTGCAATTTCCAGAAAAAAACACAGAAAGGCCAGTAACATAATGATAATGATACAGACACCTCATATCTCAGTGGTCCACTCTCCCAGCCAACCATGCTGCAGGAGGAAACCTTAGCCTGAGTATGAGCTTATGATGCCTTAAACCTTGGTATGCTCTTCATTTTGTAGCAAATCCATGGAGAAAAAACTCTCTGCTTCATCCCAAGGAAGAAATGCATATTAGCACTTTCCTTTATGGAGTAAAAGCACAAAGCAATTGGCCCAGCTGCTAGCAAACAAGTGATGTTCAGAGTTGACACTGAGTAGCAGGGTGTGACAACTCAGCCTAAGTGCTGTCCTCATCCCAGCCACTTCAGTCATCCCAGCTTGCTGCTGCCTGCCACTTTTACCAGACTGATGCACAGCATATGCTCTGTGGCACATGGACTCCCCTGGATGCATATGTTCCTTCCCCAAGGAACACTAATTCATCTGGCATACACGTCTGGAGGGAGTGCACTGGTTGCACGGATGGCAGGGGGAACTTGGATAAGACAGGGCTGGAACCTTCACAGTCTTTTTGGAAAGAGAGGAGGAGCGAACAGGAGGAAAACCAACTTCTTCTCTCAAACAAATGTGCATGCCTTTAACATCAGCTTTATCCCAAGGCAGGCTGTGTCAGGCATTTGCCAGCAAAATGCATCAGAGCAAAACGCAGCAATGATTAAAAGTAAGGAAGGGTGGAGAGACATTCAGGCTTGCTGAAGCCAGGGCCAGAACCTATGCTGTTTTCAGCAGGGATACAGTGTTCACTGGGGAGCCACACTGAAGCTGATAATAACCCTCTGCAGCACAGTGCTGGCCCTGTTGTTTTAAATGCTTTCATTCCAAGCCTTCTCATCCCCGTTCTGAAACAGGAGAGCATTCCCTCCATAACCATCAACTCTGTCCATGAAAAGCATGCTCTATTACGAGTTCAACAGCCCCTCAGAAGCATGGGAGGGACAAAGCAGAAATAGTCAGGTGCCTGCCCCCACTCCTCCCCTTCACCCTCTACGTCCTGCCCTGAGGAAACAAATCCCTGCTCTGCAACCCTTCAGAGAGATGTGGCTGTTCAGTGAATGATACCCTTTCACATTTCAGAGCAGACCAGACATAAGCAGTGGCAGAGTCTGAATTTTGTTTAAAGGGACCTGAAAAGCTGTGCTTGAACAGCCAGGCTCTGAAAGGACTAGCCCCACTGAAGAAAGTGAAGAAATCCTGGCAGCAGTAGGATGTAATGACTCAGTTCCTGCTACAAATGACCCGACCACACAAATGGACTAGGAACGGCTGTGCTGCAGCTTTGCTGCAGCTCCAAACCAGATTCTTCAGGGCCAAGAGAGAGTGAGCACAAAAGCACTTCAAGCAATGATTTGCCTTCAGCTCCAGGGCTCTTCCAAGATACAACTGTAGGAAGGGGAGAAAAATAATAAAAAAATAAAAATAATGCCCTTTCCTAGCAGATGACTCAGTGTGCTATTTTACTCCAAATGTTTTAATCAGCTTTGAAGTCCTACGTATGGATTCTCTTCAAAGACATGCTTTGAAGTAGATCCCTCTTTGAGGACTGACACAGCTGCACTTTGCTGCAACTCAATTCAGTGGGTGTCTCACAAGCACAGCACCAGCCAGGACATACAAAGCAAGGATGGTGTCCACAAGCCAGAGTAACCACCAAGCATCCATTAAAAAGTTCCTCAGCCTTGACACATCACACAGAGAGGAGCAAAGTTAAAAGTAACAATCCCTGTAATCCCCTATTGGTTATCAATAAAATACATATGCAAAGTCAATTTCAGGGGCTGAAATGCACACTGCTGTTCAAAAATAACCTCTTCCTTCCTGTAATAATTTGTCTTTTTCTTTGATTAAAAGAATTCCTACCAATTGTAACAAAGAGAGCTAACAGCTAAAGCATTCAGAAAATGGCATTTCTGGTAGGCTTGTATACAGCAAATGCAATTGTTATCATTAGAGGATCACAGCATTAGAACAAGAAGTCCCACCACATGCAGGGACAGGACTGCAGCCCTTCCGAGAGACAGCCTGCACTTTATTACACAGACATGCTGGCCCACTGCCACGTGAAGTACAAATGTCTTGCTAAAAATACTTCAGGTTTGATTCCATTTTGACCTCAGGCTCCATACATCGCTATGGCAAGGGTTAGTGGTTGCAAAGGGACACTCACCACATTAATGTCACCATGCCTAAAAGTGAAAACCTGGACTTCGCCAAATGGGGTATCCAAGGGCTCTTCCCTGCAATGGGTATTTCTGCCATGCATAGACATATAGACTGCTCTCTTGAATGCATTAGGATTGTCGCACACTCAGGATCTGACCCACCTGCCCCCAAATATAAACAAAAAACAGACCCAACAAATGCATGGCACATCTATGACCTTGCTCAGAAAATACTCATCCCTTACATGTTTCAGGAATCCTCAGGCTCTCCCCTCAGAGCCCACCTGCTCTAGGTGTCAAGAGCCATCCCTGTGTTCAGCACCCACATAACCTTCCTTCCCTATAAGGCTCCTGCGGGGTCCTCCAGGACAGGAACAAAAGTGGGAAGCCAGCGGAGTACTTCCCCCCTGTGCTTGGGCTTGGTTTAACTGTTGGGAGACTGGCTCAGGAAGTGTATATTAACCAGACAGCTGGTCCTCCCTGGCAGGCAGCAAAACAGATGCATAAAAATACATGTGTTTACACCTTTCAGTTCAGGCTTCCCTGCAAATGTGCAGATGAAGCACTTGAGCACTGGCACTAGTATCACACAGGAGCTTTACATTGAAACCATGCAGCAAAATCAACCACCTGTCCTCAAACAGAATAGTGAATAAAAATAAAGAAAAAACAACCACTAACCAACCCACAGCTCACCCAGCTGTGCTAGCAAGGAGTCTGCATGCTCTGTGCCGTTCTCCACCGTTGCTCCAGCATCACATCCGAAGACATGCATGCCTCTCTATGCCGTCCTGCCAGCTGCCAGGCTCTGTCTCTCTCTATGCCGACACACACAGAGAGGAAGAAGAGACTTAACCGACAATAATGTGGAGTTATTAGCATTAGCCACAACTAGCAGCCAGTCGTGGCTAATGGATGAGACGGCAGGCTGCACTTCGGGATCAGCTCAGAGCTGGCAGAGATGCCTCGGTTTTGGTGAATCAAGGCTTCCTGACCTAAATGGCTTTGACTTTAATGGAGATGTGCCAACAGATGCCAGCTTAGAAGCTGAGCTGCTGAAAGCTCTGTACTGAGGAGTTTTGTGTAGCAAACTGATCAGCTGCTCCACTTTCTTTTTTTTCTTTTCTGTCTCTGTCAGCTCCTGAATTTTTGTTTTGTTTGTGTAATTTTCAGAGGAGGCTGGGAACTGAAGAGGCGAAAAGTCAGCAGCCTTTTTTCCCTAAAACAACTGTTTATTTAGCAACCAGAAGCAGCTTTACAAACTCTCACTGAACTGATGTTCTAAGCACCTCATTAGCCAGAGCAAAGGCAAACTCTGCACAGCGTATCTCCAGAGCCTTGATAAAGTGATGACACCTTCCTGGAGGGAATACCAAGGTGAACAGTGCAGCATAACATTTTAGAAATTACTAGGCTGTGTAATAACGAGGCAAATCCTCAGCTGTCAAAATGCCAGCAGTGTCAGAAATTTACCCCTGTGAATTCTGCCACTTCATCTTTACCTGGATTCAACATACACCCATGCCAGTATATTGTGGTTATCAGTGGCTCAACAACTCACAGATGCGCCAGCCCATGTGCCAGCAAATGGGCTCTAACGCTTGTTTGTTTGCTCACCAGCTGCAGATGAATTTGATGCATTTGCTCTTCTAGGACAACAATCAGTGCCATCCTTCTGGATAACCTTCTTTATCCTGGGCACATGTCTGGCAGCAAATATGAAGTACCATATTCTGGTACTGACAGGTAGTCAGTTCTGACTGACCTATCTCTCCTAGATCCCAGAGTCATGAGCTGAGACATGTCTGAAGGTGAAAGAACATCCACTCAGAAAAACAGGAATCTTGGCAGATTTCACACTAAATAAAAAATTCAACCAAGTCACAAAGTGAGCCTTCAAAGTGGAAAAAAAATTCTACCAGACCTCTATCAGATAGTCTGATAAAATGAATGCATAAAGGTTATATGTTAGATTTCTAAGTATTGTCTTGTAACTACATTGAAAAATCAAATACAAAATATCAAATATTGGACAAAAATATCAATGTGCAAACTGAAAAACAGAATTATAACTGGCATGCAGAGTACTGACGAACTGGGAAGAAACTTACAGAAACAACCTAGAGAAAGGAGTCAAAACAGGGTTTATTTGTCAATAAAGTTTATTGTCTTAAAGAAGGAATAAGCAGAGTGCCAACTAAGAAACTGCTGGAAATGACCCACACACAGAAGAAAAATGACCACCACGGGAACTACTGTAAGAGGCCCCAACAAATAAAAGTAACCTGGTACCCATGGGAATTTCAGGCTACATTTTTGTGAATTTATTCTGAGAATCACCAGATTGCTTTAGGGAGTTTGTTTTCTTCCCCTCTTGAATACATATGAGACTAAATTTGTGTTTGCATCTCTAGGGGAAAAAAATAACAGGACTTGCAGAATTTGCTGAGCACCAGCAGCTCTTTGAAGATGATGCCAGGTGGCAAATATTTAGCATTTTTGAGGATTAGGAGTTGCAATACAGATTCTTTATTTTCTCTCTGGATCCAGAAAAATCTTGGGCAATGTCCTGCCAACAGAGACCGTACTTCCCAAGACAACAGGAAAAGGCACTTAAGGCAGGAAAAGAAATGCCATAAGTTTTTTTCAATTTCTTATTCTGACTCTAGCATACACGGGGAGAGGGAATGGAAAACCTGCTGTAAATTATGCAGTAAAAGAAAAGACTAAAAGAAGTCCCGTCTTTAAAGTCTGGAAGTATAGAGATCATCATAGAGATAATTTCACACTTCACATTTAGTCATGCAGATGCTTTGTCTGTGATATACATAGAAAAGATAACTCCTTTTCCCCTCAGGTATATCTTACTGTTTTGGAAACATATTCTCTTCATCCCACTCTGATTTGCATCACCAATTTGAATTAATTTGCAAATGATTACACCTAGTCCAGGCAATGAAAACTCAAGCTCAGTGTCTTGGTAGCAGCTTGCAAACAGTTTTCCTTACTGCCTCTAAAGTAAGACTTAAACTCCCAGGTAGGAAGGCTGAGCCTTGCTCGTGTTAACACAGCCCACTGGCTTGGGAAGGGAGGAGTACAGCACCTGGGGCGTGGGTGTGACAGTGGGGACTGCATGCCTCTGCAAGGATAACCCAGAGACAAGGACACCAAATACGGCCCAAATGCAACGTCCTTATTTTCATTACAAAGCTTCATTATACTGGCGACCTGCGGCTCAGTGTGTTTCATGAGAATCCCACGGTGCCCTGACACACAAGAAGGCTGTCGCTCAGCTCTGAAACCTCTCACACTACCCCTCCCGCCCCGTTCTCCCACCCCCTCCTGTGGAAATTTAAGGCTACTTCAGCTGCAGAATTTTTTTTACCCCTCAAGGGATAATCAGTATAGAATGACAGAATATTCTGAGTTGGAAGGGACACAAAAGGATAATCGACTCCAACTGTTAAGTGAATTGCCAATACAGGGATCAAACCCGCAACTTTGGCACTATTAGCACCAGGCTCTAACCAGCTGAGCTTATCTCAGAGAACTGAAAGAGAATAAACTCCACCCCAAAGACAGGAAGAGTCCCAAAGGAAGGCAAGCTGCACGCCGTTCTCCCCCAGCCATCCCTCCTCCACTGGCTAAGCACAAAGGGCACCTAAGCTATGCCAGGAAAGGACTACTTGCAAAAGTAAGCCAGCCTGCTCTGCTGGAAGATCCAGGGGCAGTTGACATCCCCCTACCCTAAGGAAGCACGGCAGGTGGCTGTCAAAACAGGCAGATCCCTCAAACAGCTCTTGCCAGGACTTACTGCGTTTAACCACGGCCAGCAGCTGACAGGGAGGACAGCAGGGATGAAATCTTCAGACACCCAGGAGCTCTATAGGAGCTTGCAGCCTGCAAGCCTTTAATAATTTTTTTCCTCTTTTTTTTTAGTTCTGAAGGCATGTGACCAGCCCTCACATACCAGAGCTGACCCCTCCCAAAGCCAGCAATTTCCTAAGAGCAAAGAAGGATGTTACCCTCCCGCTTATTCATTATGAGGCCAGGTTTCCTTGTCCTTATGCATCAAAACCTCAGTCCCTGTGTGAGTTACCCTCCGGACAGGTGCAAAAGGGGCTCTGGTGCTCAGCTACCAGCTATCAGGAAAGCACGGCCACGGGGAGCCCCGGCTCCTCCTTTCCCAACTGGCACACGGCTTTCAATTTCCAGGTGTAAAATCACCAGCTCTTTGCTGTCAAGTCGGCCGTCCCTTTCTCCACTGGGCCAGGAAGAACTGCACGTGATTCACACTGCTCCATTAACTAGTCCATTAACTAGTGCTGGTACGTGGAAGCATGCTCCCTCCCCAACCACTTTTTATATCACCGAAATACCACGGCACAAGGCACTGCTGAGATTTTGGGTTCGGTTTTTGCTCGCTCGGGTTGGCAGCACCGTTTCCGGAAAAGGGAGGGGTCTCATTCTCCTTGCTGTCCCGTACAGCCACCCTGCCCTACTCTGCTCTGCTCCCAAATGCCCCGCACCCAAAATCCCCCCGCTTCCCTTTGCACTTGCCAGTAGCCACATGCCGAGCCCCCACAGCAACCCCCACCCCTCTAGGAGGGGCTTCTCCCGCCGCTCTCCTCCAGGCGGGGGCGGCGGGAGCGGGGGAGCCCCGGCCGAGCAAAGCGCGCGGAGCCCTCCGGCGGCACCGCGTAGGGCCGGGCACGGCGGGGCGGAGGGCTTGCCTCCCCCCACCCTCCTCCTCCTCCGGGAGGGCCGGACCAGTGCGGAGAGTGCCTCCGCTGCCCTGCAGCGCGAGGCAGGCACTACGCGGGAGGAATTGCAGACCCAAGCACAACCGCAGGCTTACGGTACCATAGGAACCGAGGGCTTCAGCAGCAGGCACAGAGGTGCCATACACGTACCGCACAGGCAGACTCTGATAAGCTTAAGTCTCGGATCACTTCGGGTAACACAACCGCGCGTTCAAACTCCCTGAACCGCCAGGGCTCAGGAGGCTGTATCTGGTTCACCTGAGCATCACCATGACACACCGCCTTGACCTCTCTGCGATAAACCCCCCCGCCGCCCCCAGCACGCACATGCTGCTTCTCACCCACGCACTCTTAACACCGTGGTTCCCCACTGGCTCCAACAGAATAGTATTCACGACCTGCTAGTCACCACACAAAATAGGCGCCTGGTGCAATACAACATGGTATTAGAATAACGGAGGAGGAAGGGTGGTGTTGGCTCTAAGATTATTGTTGGAAGGATTACTCTGTTGGGTTCACTCGTGGCTAGCCATACTGCTGCGGTGATATTCACCTACTGGCACCTCCCTTAGGTGAGCCCTTGAGGCTTGTCCCTAACAATCCCACTGCCAGGAACACTTTTTTTCTTTCTTTTTTTTCTTTTCTAAATTAAGTGAGGAAAAAAGAATTTAAAAATCTACTGCTGGTTTATCAGTATGGCTGCAAATCTAAACTAAAATGAATTCCAAGTGAAATCCAGATTAGGCAGGCACCCGATGTGACTCATCTATGCACCTTGTCTTTGTGATAATTTTTGTCTTGATAAGTCAGTGTGGGCCTTCCTTAACAGCATCTTTTAGATACTAGATGCTGCAACTACAGGGTAACAGAATCAGGACCTGAATGTGCTGCTTGTTCTCCACTCTCCAGTTTTATGTCAGTCTTTGATTTTGGTGTAAGTAAGGAGCTGCAGCTCTCAGGACTGACCTCAGTTTCTGGCTCCATACAGGTTATTGCAGATTAGCAGTCACTTATTGCCTATTGGCAGGCACCATGCATGCACAAGATTTAAACACCATTTTTACTGTATGATTGAGGGAAAAATATTTTTAACTGCTAAGTCCTTCTGCCAGTTGTTTTAAGAGCAAGCTGTATCTTAATCCATAAATTTAGCAAAACTACTTCTGCCCAAAGGACTTCTTTTATTTCAGCAGAAAAGAAATAAAACAGATAAAAGATCTCCCACCCTTACTCCCAGGAAAGCTTGAACTAGACTAGTCCCATCTAAGGGAACAGTCCAAGGACTCTTAGATAACATCCTGTCCCTGGAAGATGGAGACCAGAGGCGTCTTTGTCACTCACAAGGTCCTTCACCACTTTGCAGGTGAGTTGCACCCTCACCGCTCTGCTTCTAATTCAACCTCCCACTTTGTGGCTGCCTTTCACTGTCCCCACTCTCTTTGACAGCACACTATGAGAAAAGTTTGCACATAGAGCAATTTTCTACAATTGTACAGTGTTTTCTGACCACTTTTAGCCTAGTTTTTGCTTCTCACATGACTAATTATTTTAATAGGTTTTCTCATCTCCCCCTTTACCTAAACAGAAATTATTAACATTTTTGCAACGTTGCTCCTCTTTCAGTAAGTAAGTGCACAAACAAAAGCAGCAGCTAACCTGTGAATGTGGTGGGAGCAAAATCCCATCCCAGCTGAAGTAATGTTCAAAATTCCCACTGGCCTCAAGAGACGAACAGCTATGCCCAGAGACACATCTTGAACACCCATATCACAAACTGCATTTGGACAACTCATTTGTGTACACAAAGTGTTACTGCTGCTAAAGTTGCTGCCAATAAATTCAGGTAGGAACTGGAGCTGAACAAGGTTCATTTGCAACCAGTAACTAACTCCTCCAGGGACAGGTCCCAGAGATGTGATAATACGAGACAGACTTTTATCAACACATCAGCATTGCCTAATAAACCTTCATAATGTAAATTTGCACTTTTCTTATGAATGGCAGGTTTGGATGGCTCATTTGTCTCCTGCAGTCACCCTGGAAATTACTCTCTGTAGAAAATTTGCAGTGTTAAAAGAGGCAAAACTACACTCTGTGACAATACACTGAAGTAAACAGAGACTGGGGAAAAATCAGCAGGCACGCAGAAAGCTCACACACTACTTTTACCTTTCCAGACGAGGGACTTCTGTGACATCTCCTTTGAAGAGTGTTTCGCCTGCATCCCTTAAGCCATTGGCGATGCCTTCACCACATCCCTTCACCTCCCTGTCAGGGACATCTGTCTGCCCCAAGGCTGATGTCCTATCTAAAAACCGTCCACCCTCCTTCATGCGCTGCTGGATCATGGGAGTGAGTGGCATCTCAAAGCTGAAGTAGCTATCAGGCTCCGAGTACAATGTCTCCAGCGATTCCGCACTGTAGTACAAAGATGCATTGTCTAGGATGTTTTCAAACTGTGAGCTGTACAGATCAGTGGAGACGTCAGAGTGCCTCTGCCCAAGGAAATCTTCATACCCTCCTGTGGCTGCTTCCCCCTCCTCCACCATCCTGCAAATTAACCAGAAACAGCTAATTTCAGCTTGGGGGCTGAAACCTTGGGGGTAAGGTTTAGACTTTGGGCAAACCTTCTCACCTTCCACCTTTCTGAGCACAAAGGTCAATGCGGCTTTGTGCAGGAGAGGGCACTGCAGGTAAAATGCTGGTTTCTCCTTGCACCACCTCTTTTTATGATTGGCATCCTCTCCCTCTCTGGGGACATAGAAACAATTTTCTGGGTAAAAGAAGAAGGTTGGGAGACAGCCTAATATTGCCTAACAGATAACATCAGCTGCTCATGTGCGAAGGAGAAAAGCACAACATGTAAGATCTATCCTAGCACCAATGCTGTGCCATGGGGCTGCACATGTTGGAGATGTGTATCCAGATGGAGCCTCTGCCCCTGAAGGATAATTTGCTAGCTCTGCAGTCCTAGGACTGGGGTCTTCAGCAAAAAAGCTGAAGGAAATCACTCCAAAATGCAAAGGGAAGCAAGTGCAATTATAAATATGGAGTTTACAGAACCAGATTTGAAAGGAGAAGACTCAGCCTGCTTGCTGATGCACAGGGAAAGGTATGGCATCCCTCTTCAAAGAGTTTTCTTCTCTCTGCTGCACCAAATACTGTGGGCCTCCTCAATGTGCCAGAGGTTAGGGTAGCCAGCCCAAGTAATCCCATGCACTAGCCAAAGCAAAACTCCACAGATCCCAAGGTGCAGAGTCAGGAGAGCCTCCCTTGTAGAGATCCTGTTGTCTCAGCAGCAAACACCTCTCCAGGTCAGAGCAGGCATGGTTTGCTCAGAAAGCACCAGTGGAACTCTTTGCTTTGTCAGAAATGTGCTTCAGGAAAGAAAAGCAAGCAAATCAAGATGCAAAGCAGCACACCATTCTTCCAATATGTATTGCTAAAATTATGTAAACACAGATGATAGACAGATAGATAGACAGACAGATAGATAGATAGATAGATAGATAGATAATATAGAAAGAAAGCACATCACAGCATATCACAGCACTTATCCTCTTATGATCTACATGGCCCTGGATAAAATGTCTTTATTATCCAACCTTTCAGAGGTTCTCACACTGTTCTTGAACAAACTCTGTCTGAAACCAGAAAATCTGTTCAGGTGCATATGGCCAGGCCTGCATGTCAACTGTAATTACATGACATGTCCAGATCCCAAATACACCTGCAACAGATGCTTCATCACAAAATCAGAAGATTTTTACGTTTCAAAATCTGAGATGGACTGCAAACTTCATTAAGATGGTGTGGAGTGGCTTCAGTACCAACTTCAGGCACTAGCCAACCACCAGCTACAAACCACTGCTGTTGACACCCCACCACAGGCAGCAGACAAATATTTGCTGCTTCTCATTAGCTGCTAAAAGAGGTAGGCACAAGCCACATGCCTAGACAAGAGAAACCCCGCCTGACCCCTGCTCCCCACTTAGCACCATCTCACCTGGCCTGGCCTCTTTCAAGAACAGCTATCTCCTCCTCACCACAGTTCTTCAAGTCCTTCACAGAAACTTCATCCTTCCTGCTTTCATTGAGCACTGTTAGAGGAGTAGCTCCAGAGGCAGTGGGTCCCAGCCTTGGCTCCTCACAGACCTCACTCCATGCACTGTCTGGCGAGGAAAGCAAGCCTGGGGAGACCATTGGTGACACAGGGTGGCTGGATGTTTTGGGGAATGCCGTCCTCTCCACAGACACAGAGTCCAGCAGCGAGTGCTTCTTTCTTCTCTGCTCCTCGGCTTTTTGCAGCCATAAAATCTCCACACCTTGAAATTCTACATGTTTACTCACAGCTGACTCTTTAGCAAGCCTCCTCTCAGGACCTGTTTGCATTTTGCCTTGACTGTACTCTGAAAACTCCTCAAAATGTGTCCCCCTCTCCATTCTGCTGACTGCTTCCAGGTTTGTCACAGATGGTCTGTGACAGCTTGGTTCCTGAGCTGCGTGGACCTGCTCTGCTTTATTACTTATGGCTTGCGAGGACTCGGACTGCTTTTCTCCGGCCCATACTGAAGCCCGATCTTTCTCTACAATCAAATGCTTTTTTTCCTCAGCTGTTCGTTCAGATGGAAGAAGCATGTCTGAGAGTTTTTCTTGGCCTGCTGCAACTGGTTCTCTGGCTGCCTGCACATTTTGGCTGCCAGTAACACTCTTTTTTTCCATTTGCGTCTCTGAGTCAAGAGACATGTTTGCTCTCTCTTGCACCTTAGTTGCTTCTAGCCGTCGAGAGATTTTCATAATCTCTGGCAGATTACCCACAGGTTGCAAACCTTCTTCTGGGGTGTGAAGCTGCACTGCCCCTGCATCAGGCCTCAAATTATCTGCAGGAGCTGCACATTGAGGAATAGGCCTGATGCAGTGGTGACCATCCTGTCTTTCTGGACTGCATGTTACAGGCTCGGCCTGGTACATCGATGGAGCCGTTGGTGCTTGTCTGCTTGGCTCTGCAGTGCTGTACTCTGGAAATTCATTGATGATGGTATGAGGAGGCAAACTGCTGCTTCCACGGCCACTACCTGTAAAGAAAAGAGACCCTAGATTTAGCTACTGCATGCACAAAGCAAAAAGTCTGACCTCCCTCCTCAGCCCACTCCTAAGAGTGTAACAATGCTCTCCCCTGCAGGGAAGATACTGTTCAGTTTAACTCACTTCTGCACGCTCTCACACTGCAGTTATCCAGAGCTGGTCCTTTTACACAGAAGTTTTTGGGCAGCCCTACTTCGGGAGTGTGCACTACAGAGGAAGGAATGCCAGAAATGTCTGCTACACTTCAGAAAAGGTCCCAGCGGCCCACAAACAGTCTGAGGCTACAGGCCAGGCGCATAGGCCTAAGAAAGCAGAGATTCAGATGCCTGACATCCATCCACAGCATGCACCACACATGATGGTTTTACTTTAACAGACACCACACATGATGGTTTTACTTAAAAAAGACACCACACATGATGGTTTTACATTTTTTAGGTAAATTGCACATGTAAAGGTGAAACACTGGCAAGATAATCAGCCATACTCCTGATGTTCTACAGCTTTGACAAAGCTAATTAGCTAAATTACAAAGCAATTAATGAGCAATTCAACTTTCTGCCAGCACTATCCTCTTCCTTTAACAACTCAGGTAGCTGAAGGTCATGTTGCAGTGATGGATGCATACCAAGCAATTCACATTTTCTACTGCAGCAAATACATTGCTGCAGAAAAACCTTGCTACCCCTCCCTGCCTTGTGCTGCTTTTCTAACTGATGGGAACAAAGCAGAAGCAAAAATGGATGATCCCATTTTCCAAGCACCAAGAACCCAGTGGTTCCCATTGTTGTGAGGTAACAGAGAACCATCTGTCTGGAGGGACCTCAGGGATCACATAATGACAGATAATTGGCCACCTTATATCACAGCCCGAGGAAGAACTGAGCTTTTGGGGAAAAAAATCCCAAAACAACAACCAAAAAAACCAACCATCAACAGCTGCATTTGTCCCACTTGTTTGGAAAAAATGAACTGGCCTGGAATATACAAGTGCTTTAAATCAAACTGCAGGGTGGACAGACCCAAACACTTAACTCTGAAAAGCACCAAGGGCAACAGCTCTGAAACCTGACACCAGACATCAACTTGCATTTGGATGGTTTGGTCCCAAGGTGCACCTCTAGGTGCTACACTGCAAACTGATCCCCACCTCTGCTCCAAGCAGGCTGGCCACAAGTCTGTTTCTGAGGCGGAACCCATGTAGCTGTGATTAATGAGTTCAAGGTGAAAGAGAGAATAATCTAACACAAGTTCAGAACCGCATTAATGTGGGTACCTACGTGCCAGTGTAGGTAGGTAAACAGTGTAAAGGTAAACAGAAGCTCATACCTGCCAGTATATCCCAGTATATCTAGCCACAGGGGAAATATCACACACTGGGTGTGATGCAGGATCAAAGTGACAGTCTTGAACCCTGCCAAAAGGGATTTTTGAAGCCTCAGAATCTTCCCCAGTATGATCTCCAAACGTCTCCATGACATTGACTTAATTACTATACAACAAAAATTCAGCTTCATCCAGATGACTTGGTTGCTGTTGAGGACAGTGACTGGACAAAGCAAGGAACTCTTCTCTGCTGCACGGTCCAGGGGAGCTGTAAGGAGCAAGTATGCCCTATCCACAATTGCATCACCAGCCCATCTTCATGGCAGGGTTTCCAACACAGAGGTGTGGGTGCACCCACAGTGCTTTTCACATGTGTCTGAAGCAGCAGGCAAACAGTCCCCTTTGCACACAGCTCGGCCACACAGTGCTTGGGTGCATCTCAGGCCCACACTTTTCATGGCACAGGCACTAGGTTGCCACTGTGGGACACTTCTGCCAGGACAGACTCACATATGACTGTGATGCTCTGTGGTTACAGCATCCCTACACCTGCACCAGAACAACCCCAAGCAAGCAACCTCAAGCTGGTTTCTCATCCCACAACCCTAGTCTGCTCTAGTGCAGAAGCTTTAGTGCTTGCTGCTCTCTCAGCATGGTCTAGAGGTAGGATTTCTTAGGAGAGGACTGATAGGGAGCCTGTCACTATAGATGCTAACATAAACCCTTCTTGGTGGACACATCCACCCACAGCAACGCTCAGTGTGTGCCCTCAGCACTATGGGACAGCGCTTGGCCAGGCCACTGCCTCGGCCACACGCTCTGGCTGCCCTGCCTGAAGAAAGGCAATACATAGTGCCCCAAGAGCTGGGACCACCATGCCTCACTCACATCCTGACTTGTTGGAAGGAAGCCCGGAGCATTGGCCCCCGGCCTCCTGTGGGGCTGGGAGGCAGCCAATGTGCACCAGAGGCCAAGCCCTAACAAGGCACCGCATACAGACCCTGCCAAGGGGCCAGGCTCGTCTCTGCTAATTGCTATCTTAGCTTCTGAACCAACACGAGGGAAACACAGGGGGCCTTATTTCTTGTGATGAATGCTAAATGCACTGCGGTGTGTCCCCATCTGCCACCGACAGCCACTGCTGATGGCAGAAAGAAACCCTGAGCAAGTTTCTGATTTACTTCTTCTTGAAGTTACTTGATCCCAAGCAAACTTTACCCTCTGGCAAGACCATCAAACTCCAGAAGAGGTACACATATAGAGCACATACCCACACATGCGGGCACAGAGAGATGTCCCAGAGGAGGGAGAGTGCTTACAGGTACTCCTCTCTGCCACACCTGCAAGCTGTGTTCCATCTGGGCAAGAGAGTAGCACTATCACAGTAGAAATGTAAGGCCTTTTCTACAGTGAGATGTCAGCAGCCCTGCTCTGGACAGACTGCTGCTGCTGCTGCTGCCGTATGAAGACATAAGTCAGTGGGATTCTTGTCTTCATGCAAGAATCTCTAATTCTCTGTCTGATTGAAAAAAAATTCATATATGGCATCAAAGCAGTGTTCTGTTGCCATTATGTTAGGTACCACCATGCACATGACTGCCAAGGTCTCTATTTCATGAGGTAAACCACAGCCAACCCACCCCTCTCTCCCAAAACTGCAAAGCCTTTCCCTTTGCTCAGAGAGCTATTTAAGGTACAAGAGCTTAGGGGAGATGAGCTCTTTAAGGGAAACTCCTCCCTTATTCCCATCCACCACCACAGCATCATGTCTTGCTGCAGCTACTGGCATATCCTGTCCAACCCCATCCCCCAATATGACTGCATTACAAACAAGGCTAGAAAGACAACAACAAAATTTAAGGACTGCACTGAAGATGCACAGGGAAAAAAAATAGCCATCACCAAACAAACAAAGAAAGGACACACACTTTCAGGTAACACAAATTTCTACTTTGCATTGAAGGTGGCTTCTTTCAACAATTAAAAAAAAAAAAAGAAAGCAAGAAAAGAAAGAAATGGGTAAAAAAAAAGCTAAAATAGAAAGGGGGTGAGTGACTAGAAAACGGAGACGGGGCAAATATAACCTAGCAGCATTTGGCAGCCTTTCTGATGACCAGATGTTGAAAGAATTAATGACTTAAATCAGGCAGAGATATGATATTTCATAGGTAAATAATCATTCCATGTCAAGCAAGCTTGTCTACAGCATAATAAAAGGAAATTCTAGGAAGCAAAACACAAGTTAAAAGCATAGACAGACATTTTGTTTATAGGTACATTTTACAAAAGAATGGTGTGAGTGTCTCTCTCTATACAGTATATATATATATATATATTATTTAGCTCAAGAAATTAGATATATTTGCTTGAACAGTCTCCTTACTCACAGAGGTTACTGTAGCTCCAGCAGTTACCCATTGGTCAAAGAAATAAAATGCACAGATCATCAGTTTATCTATAGCGATACCAGCTAATTCAATTGCTGCTGTTCTAGTCAACTGGAATCAAAATAGTTTCAAATTTCCTGGCAGCTGCTGCCCTGCACTGCACACAATGATGTAAATGGATGCTTTCTGAGTATTATGAAACTGATGGGGGAACTGCAGTCTCATTCAGTCTATCGCAGGAGCTAAGGAGTCCACCTTGGCAGCTTGCAGGGGGAAAAAAAAATTTCCTCCAGCAAGGCTGCCTGACGGCATGCCAGGGATACATCTGTGCTTAGCTGCCGTTTTTGTAACTGCGTCCATAAGGGGAGAATCGGGCAGAATGGCGATGCTGAGAGTCATGTGCTGGTTTTGGAACGAAGGATGCTTTATGGCATTTCAGCATTAGTGAACTGGAAGCATTCACTAAGCAGCCCAGTCATCCTGCATTTTATTTCTCCGCAGCTCCTTGCGCCGATCACAAGTAGCACGTAGGTGAGCTTGCATGCAGCAAAGTATCAGTTACGCTTTCCTGGTATTTCTTGCCACTATTTGTAAAAGGCAAATTAGGGCAAGTAAAAAACCATGCATGCATTAAGATGAAACAAATCTCTAGGTGACAGAGCTTAATGAACAAATCACAGGATTTATGGTATTGTATCACTACTGCAGCTAGCCAGAGAGGATGGTTACACATATCTCCCTGTCCTGCACTGCATCATGTTAAAACTTCTACAGTCACTAAACTATTCCAACTGATAAAGCAGCCTGCTCCTGCTGAGATGGAGCGGCCGTCCCCTATGAAAGGGGAGGGATGCTGCACTGCCTCTGGAAGCCTTGTGCAGCAGCCCGTTTTCCAAATGATGTCATTCTCCATGCTGCGATAGGTCCTGCCTGGCCAGCACAGCCAAAGCCAGGGGATTAACATAATGCAAACACGAGGTTTTTGTAATTGGACTGCAAACATCCACACCAGACTGCATGCAGGATTTTCTGCAGCTTGCAGACACTCCAGGCTTTCGGGCAATTTGCTTGCTCCGAAAATGAGAAGCAGAGCCAGGTCTTCATCCTGTCTAAAGTTACAGTGACATTATGTAAAAACAACGAGTTGGTGGAAATGGGGAAGCTGAGTGAAAGCAAAAGGGAAGCAGAGGGAAGAGGCTGGGGAGAGTTACCTAGAAGTAAGTCCTGGTGAAATGCCTCTGTGCCTTAGCAAACACGCAGGAAAGGTAGAGGGGAAGAGAGGTATAGCACGGCCCACGCATAAAAATTGACTGTGTTGGCTGAGATCCCTCACCTCAAAAACAGACAACCAGAGAGAGTCCCTGCTGTGGTCACTGGGAAGTTTGGCACAGAGCCCAACAGCACGCACAGGCAGCGTGCTCTTTGCAGTCACCATGCTTGAACAGGCAGACAGTGGTGTGACAGCCAGTGGCTCAGGGTTACCCAGAAATTACACTAATTGGTTCAGGGCAAAAAATAATCCCTCTGCAAGCATCCAGGGGTAGTGTGGTGCTCAGGAAATCATACACCCACAGCTTGCTGCACACTGGAAGAGATCTCAAAAAGGTACTGCTCACCACTCCTCTTGCACAGTTCCCTAAATTCTGGGGGTTTTGGGCAACCAGAGGCTGTGCTAGGTGAACCTTCAGTCTGCCATAGGACAGCCATGCCCATGATACGTAAATCTGTCACGAATCTCTCTGCTAGCCAAGTCCCAGCACTGGAGTCTGGTAGTGATGTGATGCCCGAGTTGTCATTGGTTTGGAAAACAGAGTGAGAAGAGCTGCTAGGGTAAGACTGTAAATCCTGTGCATTTAGAAAACAATGACCATTTAGAAAGCATGTCAAATACATGGGTCACTTTCTGCCTCTTTGAGTGTTTGTGTGGATTTTTTTTACAACTGCACAAGTTTAACCCTATTCCTGATGGAAAGCTTTATGCAAGCAATGCTGTGATTTGGTTGCATATTTTCCCCCACAGATTTTAAGTGATTTCCTAGAGGTAAACAGGGTCTGGGACCACTTGCATAACCCCAACTGCACTGAATTAAGTGTCCTCCAAAGAGCCCTGTACCTTTCCCCTGGTTGCAAGAAGGATGGCACCTTGCCGCAGTCACTCACAGGCCTACAGCAAGCTCAAAACAGGACAAAGTCCAAAACTAATATGCAGCACGTGCTGAGAGGATTTAGAGTGAGGGATTATCCACTACAAATTGCTTTATGGGCCACAGATGGTCAGTGAGACAGCTCAGTCCCAAGAGTCATTACCCTGGAAAGCAAAATGGTAGAGTGGAACAGCTGCTAGCATGAACAGGAACAGGAGGGAATACAAAGGGAGTATCTGGACTCCTTATCCTGACATAAAAGTGCAAGTGGGTCTTAGAATATTTAATGCACTTTTCTTCTTTAAAGTCCTACACTGTGGAATGATATGGCTGCAAGAATCTCAAGTTCTGGTTTGAGACTTATGTTTGGAAAAGTCTTAAACCCAAAATGTAAACAACAGATCCAAAAAGAACCTGAAATTTTCTGGTTTTCTGATGCTGTGATTTAGAAAGGAAGCAGCCAACAGGTGATTTTCTAAGAGTAGATACACACAGTGATTAGCAAGAATTACTTTAAAAGCACCACAAGAGCCTTCACCTGAAGAACAAACTTCTGAAGCAGTGACAACTCACAGCTGCTTTGACAGTTTCAGCATCTACAAAGACATTACAGCCTCTCTAAATTCACTTGTAATTAATGTTATATATTTAAAATACTGTATTTTTAGTGAATCCTCTCAAAACCCTTAGAAAGTTGCTTTGAGCAAGCAGAAATGGCTTAAAAAATCCCTTATTCCTAAGCACACATCTCAGAAACTCTGGATTTTTGTAGATCCAGAAGCTAGGCACATCTGCAGAAAAGGATGTCCTTTGCTGCATTTCAGGTTTTGGGACCAATTAACCAAGCTAAGAGTAGGCTTTCTAGGCAGTTCTTAAAGCAACCTAGGAGATGGATATCAAGTTATGCGTCCAGCTAAAACAAAAATAGGACACAGAGGGACATGTGTGTCTCCCAGGCTCCAATTATTTGTTGCTAAAGGTGCAGCTGGACATTGCATAGTAATTTTTCAGCAGGCTCTCACAGCGAATGAGACTCCCTTCCTCAGGAAGCTGGACAGAGTTAAATAAACAGCGCAGGGATCTAAGGCAGAAGGTACTTGTTAAAGCAGTGAACTGTGAACAGGAAAAGTACGTGCTGTACTCTGTGTTACACTTTTTCAGTGCAATACCAGGCCAGAACTGCATCTACCCACATAATTTTATTTAAATGCCTTCTCCATGTGCATTATCAGCAGCAAGTTAACATGCATCATTTCCTTCAGAAAGCTTCAGTAATGAAGCAAGGCTGCAGCACAATACAGGGTTTGTGTTGGTGCGCTGCAGATCTCACCAAATGATGGGGCTGAAGCTGAGGAGAGGAGAGAAGGCCATGGTGACAGGTAAAAATGCAGCTGTGCCCCACTGTACCTGCCCACAGCCAGCCAAGTCAGCTGGCTGAGCCTCTCCTGTTGTGCCCACTGATCTGGATGCCCCATTTTCTGTCTGCCTGGGAATGGACTGACTGCCTCCAGGAAAGTGTTGCTGAGTCCTGCCAACTTCAGCCAAATTCAGCCTGTGGTACGTGTGCTCAGAGCATCTGATGTGGCCAGACACTGATGGACTGCCAGCATCACCACGTCCCCAAATATTTGTGTGCTCAAGTCAGCATGGCTCTCAGCTTCAGCCAACAGCCCACACAAGGGAGGCAATTACTGCCTTAACTCTGGCATTTCCTAACTTCTGAGTGCTTAATTCTGCGCCTTTAAAAAACAATAAACAAACAGCCCACGTTTTAATGATTATTTGTACTAAACCCTCGGCCTTCAAACAACTCTGTTGTTTAGCAAGTCGAGGATGTGGTAATCTCCTCCCTACAGCTGTAAGTTATGGTAACTTGAACTATCCAGCTTTCAAGTGCAGGTCACAAGACATATAATTTCCTCCTGTGGAGCAAGGGACTTAGCATAATGCCTTGTGCCCCCTTTAGTTTTCCTCTCCCCTGGACTGGAAACCCAGACATCCATCACACCACACTTGACAGCTCCAGAGCATGCCTCTGGTACTCTCAGCCCTAAAAGCAAGACCAGAAACTCAAGGGAGCTAGCAAGACAGCTCCACCTCACACAGCCAAGATGCAGAGCACAACCTGTCCTCCTGCACCAGCATTTATTCTTCCATATGCACAATTCTCTGACAGCACTCTAAGAGCTTGCTGCTCTTCAGAGCATCCAAAATGATCTGGTTTACTCCATGCTGGAGTGAAAGAACAGCACTCAGCATGGGCAGTGAACATGCTGGTGCCAAAGAGGTAATCACTTCCTACAGTGCACAAACTCAACTGGAAAAGTACCTTCTAACACAGTACCTCGGGAGACTTAAATTTTAAAAGTTAACCTTCTTTTTGCATCACTGCCAATCAGCGATGCCAAACATCAGAGATATTTATGAGAAAAATGTTGATTGAACACTATTATTTAAAAACTCCTGCAGGTCTTCTGTATGTCAGCAAATGCAGTGGGATACTAGAAACAACAACAACAAACTGGTAAAGTCAAGTATGCACAACAGGATGATGGAATTTTAATTATGGGGGAGAGGGGTGCCACAGCTCTGAGATTTCTGTATTCCAGCGTTGTGTGTGTTTGTGGTAAACGTTGCAGGACATCTGATGTGCCAATCCTTCGCCATAATTAAGCAAAATTAATGTGAAAATCAGGCAGACCTCCAACCCTCAGAAAATGCTGTTTTGCACCTTTTAAGAAAAGCAGAACTGCAGAGGAAGATACCAGACCAAGGAGCCCAGGCTTTCAGGATTGCCTGGAGATGGAAAGAGCAAAAGATGAAAACATGGCAAAGGGTGCTGCCTCAAAATGGAAAGCAATGGGATTGGAGCACTGGTCAAGACTACAGTCAGCAGTCAGGGCTATCATGAGAACAATGTAATGAGTGCCTTTGGTCTAAGGGCAGTTCATACAGTGAAGATCAGGAAGGTGCCACTTCCATGCAATGCGAGGAGGATGCAGCAGAGCTGGACACGCGTGCCTTGAAGTAACAGAGCAAACAAGCAAGGCAGATTAAGGACAACCTAGTGTAGCAGTGATGCTCACTTTATACAAAGATATTGGGATAATTTTCTTAAAGCTGTTTAAATCAGCCGCTTAGGATCCTGAAAAGGCTTCACTTTTACAAAATAGCAGCCATTGTGTTCTTTCTTTGTTCTTGAAACAAGTTCTAGAAATTCTAAAGCAAAAGCAATCATTTCCATGACTGAGGTTCAGGAATGCGTATGTTGCACGGGTCAAAGTATAAGTTTGATTTTCTTTCACGAATCAGATCTGGCATTGTTTGACCCCTTGCAAAGATGATTCAGCACACATTGCCAGGAGAAAATAAGCCTTTTTTTTTTTAGAATTGTTCTTTTGGCATTATTTTGGGGGGTTTTGTTACTCAGCTTTTGCTGGCTTGAGCTTGCTAAGCACACAGATGAGCACAAGAACCAGCATGAGACAATCCGTGGCAGCGTGTGTCTGGGACCATCTCTTTTGGCAGAAGCAAGCTGTTAAATGAGCTCAGTTGCCTCATGACACCTCAGTGAACACAAAACAGCAAGTGACAGGCTTTCCAAAAAGCTATTTGTTTCACCAGGAATTCAAAACCAAGCTTCTTCCAGCAGCTGTTGGGAAAGACCAGATTTGCATAGCAACACAGGCAGTATTTGTAGAGGGCCTTTGTGAGAAGGATGAGATTAAATCTCTAGTACACAGGAGGGATGAAAGCTTTCTCCTCTCAGAAGCATCGGAGAAAATACTGTATATTAATCTTAAGAACCTATTTTCTTCCTAACAACGCTCTTGGATTTATTTTCTCATATAACAGGAATTATGGGGTATTTGGCCTTCATATTTACTTAAGGAATTATTTTGTAGTAACCCCCACTTTCTTCCCCAAGGAAGCATTTTAAGACTAAGTCATATGCCCGTGACTTCTTTTTTCTTTTTGGTATTTAAATGTATTAACAGCAAAGTCATAAAAATTAAGCCTGTAGCACAGCCAAGCCTAAAGAAAAGTCTGCTCAACAGAGATCACTGTTTCCACGGCTGTTTCCAGAGGAGGAATGTATGTTTTCACATACAACAAGCGCCCTTTGAGCGAGTCTGAGAAGAGGTCTTGTCCAACCCAGCTAAATTCAGTTTCTAAAAAACATTTTCTTTTGCTGGAAGGCAGAAGGCTGGGGTTTTGCCAAGCAAGGTGGCCACGCTGTGCAGGGGCATGTGGACACATGTGGTGCATCTCCCCACTCCCACACTGGGACAGGTCTGCAGGGACATATGTGGTCCTTGAACCCTTCCACAACACGAGGGTCCTAGGGGCTTGGACTGCTTCTGCTCAGAGTAATGCATCCAGGGAAGGAGGATGGGCAATGGAGAAGAGAGGAGAGAAGCCAGACAAGAAGCATCACGAATTAAAGACAACAGCACATTAGGGCATCAGTGATCACAAATACCCCAGATAAAGCGAGACTGAAGACAGCAAAGGAGAGAAAATGTCTTACATGTGACAGCTTTATTAGCATTTGAATATCATTGATGAAACACCTCTTCTAAAGCCAGCTAACTTTTTATTTCCCCCCCACTCATCTGAAAAAGCCCAGTAGCTTCAACCTGAAAGGTAAAAATCAGCATGGGAGCTTATTAACAAAGGCTGCCATCTCCCACCTGGGTAAACAGAAGTGTTTGCTACAGTGGCCCCCAATTATTGTTCCTTCTTTGTGAATTGGCTTGTCTGATGTAAGTGTACTCAATCAAGACATGTATCCCCTCAGCAGCATCAGCAGGGCTGCAGTAGCATGGCTGTGGCTGAAATGGAAAGGATAAACCAGAAGGCAGTAGTAATTAAGCTGTTCAGCAGCTTACATGCTATGTTCTGCTTCTGAGGCCAGCCACGGCACAGGTCAACTGCTTTAGGTTAGATAAATTAAAGTTCAGCCTAACTGCCCACAGTGACAAGTTGTTCTCCTGATCAAGTTTAAAACACCAGCATTTCTCCTGGTCCCGCCCCTGTCACTCATTTGCTTGAAATATTTCATACTTTGACCCTTAAAAAACATGTCCTCTTTCTTTTAAAGGAAACTTCAGAAATTAGCATGTTTATTTGGATTTTTGGTGGTGTTTTCTCCCTTCCCATCTAAACCAGAGGACAGAGAGACATTCAAGCATAGCTTCTTCCCCCAAAAGCATATGTCATGACATATATCAAATAAAAAAAGCCAGGATTTGGTGCACAAAGCCCTGGGTTTGTACTACTGTCCCCTCAGTCACCCTGTCCTCATTCATCTCCAGTTAATAAGCAGTTAAAACCTGCTCCCTTGAAGGAAAAACTAGAAGGGGCAGAACCACTCTCATTTATCCACAGTGGTCAAACAACTTGGAGGAGAAGGAGGAGGAGGAGGACGCATTTATCTGTGACAGCATGAGGCCAGTCGGGGTAGGCACAACGTCACACAGTTTTCGGGTATAATTCACAAACGTTATATGTTAACCACTGTTAAATATTCACAAACCCGCCTGTGAGGGTCCCTTGAAATCACTCCCATTTTGCTAATTGTTTGCCCCTAATGGTAGTTTCTCATTAATAAAGGAACAGCAGGAGATCCATAAACAAGGCAAGAAGGAGCACAGGAAAAATACAGAGAATTAGGCACATAAGTCAATATATCTGGCTTAATCTTTGCCACCCTTTATTTTCAGGCTCAGTACTTAGCTCAGAATACCCGTCATACTTGATAATTGTTTTGGCTGGTAATAACAATAGATTCACTTGGATTTAATAGACACAGCATACTTTATTTAACACCAATCTCTGGATTTGTACCAATGCCTGCTGACAGTGCTCTCACATTGTGTCTTTCCAAGCAAGAAATGAGGTCATCATGATTCATGTAATAACCTGATACACATTTTGTGGCAATTTGGAAAAGTTTTTTAAATTGCTAAATGAGGACCTTTTGGTTTTGGGTTTTTTTGGGTTTTTTTTCACTATTTGGAAATTTGGATTTTTTTCCACTTTGCAATTAGGATTTCCCAAGTGGAAGACCAAACTTTATAAAATCTAGGAAGAAATTGTTTACTCATTTTCCAAACTCCAGTTCTGCTTTTTTATTCTTTTATTATTATTATTATTCTTTTTTTTCCTTTTCTTACTGAAATGGAGGAGCCTACACAGTTTGTTTCTGAACAAAGTGCTGCCCTTTTCTGGCAAGAAGGGAGTCTTCCTTAATTAAGTGACATTCCAGAAAGTTTGCAATTAGAAAGGATCAAAGTACAAAGAGAACAGCCTGAGGAAATGCTTTTGCAAAGAGGGCAGGGCTTGTTGATAATTTTGATGAGGCAAGAGGAATAGTTACAATAACTACATTTATTTTCTTCTAAGCTTGGGCTCTGAAAAGGTAGAAATTGCCCTGTATTTACAAGAAGACAACAGGAACAAGAAAGATCCTTAGCCATAACATTAGATATTGCACCTGGACTTCTTGAATTACTGACTACAGAGGGCAGAGCAGTTCGGGTACCACCTCAAGTATCTAAATTAAAATCTTACCTACCTCTAGCTGTAGAAAGAGCAGTGTGCAGAGCACAAAGGGCATTTCTGGAAGGATCTCCAGGCAGAAATGGCCATATTTCAGCATGTGCAATTGCAGAACTCGTGGCTGAAACAACTCCACTGCAGAGAAGTGCAGGGACTCCCTCCACCAATGTGTCTCCAGCACGAGTCCCTGTCGTCACATGATGGTGGCCCACATGCACCAGAAAGAAAGGTGGGGGTACAAGACAGGGGGCCACTGTCATTTTCTGGGGCCAAACCAGCAGGATCCTTTGGTCCGGTACTTGCGAAGGACAGCGTAGCACAATGAGTGAGCCCTCATGGGGTCATTAACAGAGCAGGCAGCTTCTGCAAAACTTTCCTGAGTGGCTTAAGAGATTTTTTTTTTTTCTTTTTGCACACAATAGTAATGGCACTTACCCATTCCTGAAGGCTTCTCTTCTTCCAAGCCAAATAAAAATTCATATTTGGCCTTGGCAACATTCTGGGCATGAGCTGATACATCATTATCCCACACAAGTGCTTCTGCCTGTAGAGTCAAAATAAACAAAGCTTATTCACTACCTTTTAGTGAAAAAACAGCAGAAGGAACATGAAATCCCTTGAAGTGCACTGTCAGGTAGCATTTTTAAAGTATTCATTTCACTCTGTCACTACCAAGATCACCCAGAGTAGACATGGGCCAACTCAGAGCACTTTGAAAAGCTCACCTCTGTCATTAAACTCAAGTATTTCAGTATTAAGCAGAGATGTTAGAGCACTCAACCACTCACTTCTTTAGCCAGCTTACCCACTGAAAAGGCCAGCAGCACTGCTCAACTATCTCAATAATACCAGTTAAAAATATCAAGGGAATAGTATCAGAAATAGCAAATTTGAGTATGATGTGCGTCACAAAACTGTACCCATGGGAAAACCATAAATGGGGCAGGCTGTTTCTTTGAAAACAGAGTGGGGTAGAGAAAGTGAGGAGCAAGGACTACAACAAGGATGACCAAAAAAGGGAAGAAGGGTAAGGTATGCAAATATGTAGGAGTACTGTCTAAGGGTCCCTGATGGGCAGCCCATGCATGACAACCACTGTCTAGGTCAGGACAAGAGCCCAGCTTGGTTTTACAACCATACCATACAAGTCAAACCTGCTTATCTGGCCAGGAGGCAGGGAGCGGGCACAGGGTGGTGAGCGCAGTTATCAGGGGAACACCCGGAGGGGTGGATGGACAGATGGATTGAGCAACCCATTCTACCCAGGCCTGGTGCCACCAGCACCTCCCCACTGCTCCCTTCTTGTAAGAAACAGTTTGACAGAGTAAAGGTCCAGTTTCTCAGAAAAGAGAGAGGCTACAGGACTAAGATCAAAATACTTTTCTGAACAGGTAGGGACAAAACAAATCTCCAAGATAAAGTGCACACCAGCAATAAACTGTAGTGCAAAAACTATATAGAGTCAGCATTAAGTTTCTTCTCAGCTGGGCAAGATGGAGTCTGTAATTCTTCTATTTGAAGTGACAGACAAAATAACTCACTAAATCTATAAATTCTTCAGTAAACTTTATATTCATATGAGACAGTCAGTTGTTGTGGCATAGCAAGTCATGGCATGGTTCTCATTGGTGAAAGCATTAGCTTACAAAAACACTCTTAAAAAAAAAAAAAGTCAAATGGAACATTCTGCCCCCCAGGACAACAATAACTTTTATGCATTTCTATCAAATACCTTAGGATAAGCGTCAGCTACAAACAGAAATTCAAAGCACAAGGGACACATAATTCACAGGAACACAGAGTCGCGGCTCTTTAATCAGAGATGGATGGAATCACAAATCCATACATTCCTCTTAGGCCATCTGTCCAACAATTACATTTTCTTCCAATAGCATATTGACAAATAGCTATCTTGCCCCATGTCCTAGAACGGTTTTGCTCCAGGTTTTCTTGGCCTTTTACACCCATTTCTTCTCCTACCTATCTGCACTGTGCCAGTTCTGCAAGATTTAGTCCAACACCACTGTGTCCTACGTAGACAGCAGATCTTACACAGGGGTCTTGGACTGATTTATTTACCATTCACTAGTCCAAATACTCAGCACTAGGGCTTCCGGTATTTTGATGGATGTGCTAACACTAGCCTACCAAATCCTTTAGGAAAAATGCAGTGGAACAGATAAAGGGCTTTCTAGCACAAAGATGACTATCACAACCATGACAAAATGAGCTTGGAAGAGATCTCCATGTCTGTCCTGCCTTTACAGGGCTGCATTCATTCACTGGCAGGGAGGCAGGAAGGGTTAGAAAAGGAATAGCTGGAGCCAGAGCGCACAGGAGAAGGCTCTTTGTCTGCAACAGCTTAGACAGGAGTAGCTTACGGAGCCAGACAAAAATTCAACCTACTCAGATGGCTGTGAAGGGATGGCAAAGCCAACAACTAGCTGGTGCCAAATCCCAGTGACAGATAAATGAAATGGAAAATAAAATTAACAGAATAGTCCAGTTCCTGAGCAGTCAGGAATTTCTGATCTATACCCCACTGGGACACAGCTGCTCCATCCCTCAGCCTTGCTCTTTGAGATTTCGCAGACATCTGTTGCACTGAGCATCCCTGCCAGCAAACACATGTTCCAAGGATCTCTATTTGCTTGCACCTTATTGTAAAGCAATGAAGAAGACTCCAGTACACAGCACCCTTTGCATCATCCAATAACAGGCACAAATAAATTGTTAAACTAATGGGGTTTCAGTGTATAGGGCATCATTTATCAGAGTTAGGTGCCTAAACAGAGGCTGCAAGATCTTAGTCTTTGCATCTGAAAGGGATAACTTGATTTTCAGAAGTGCTCAACACTGCTGATGAGAATTACAGATACTGGCTTGTGTATGGGAACAGCTGTATTTAACATCTATTTAGGTTGTCAGAGCACTAAAAGGATGTGTAAAGAAAGTCCAGATTGAGGCTTAAGGGTAAGGTTGTCATATTTCATCCAAACAAGAAATATTAAAAAAGAATGCAAGAGCAGGAAAGAATGAGGATGCTCTGAAGTCAGAGCTATTTTTTAAGACTACTTCTTTACTAATGTCCAAATCAAGAGACCACATGTGCTCTCCTTTCCTTCTTTTGGTCACCCAAGCCTTGCAGAAGTCAACGTGCCCCGAAACCAGGAGCCCAGTAATGGAATGGACAAACATTCATGGTGCTTTCAAGCTGCATTAGCAAAGATTAAATACAAGCAAGATTGAAAGGGATATAAAATTCCTGCTTAAGCCATCTCTCTGAGCTCAAGGGCAAAGAAATCTACATCCAGGTCAGCTCATTTCATAACTGCTTCCCTCAGAGGGCTTTAATAACCACCTTTGATGTATCTCATCTTTGTCACTGCTGGAGAGGGTGATGGTTAGAGCATCAATCCCCTTAAATCAGCCCAGCTGTACATACATTTCTCATGAGCCATATACATATTATTTTTCAGTCCAGTGATGCTCTGGGCAGAGAGGCAGTAAGCTCCTACCTATTTGTGCATCCCTCTTGCAGTGCCTTCTGCCTGTTTGAACATGTTTGATCAAGCCTACTTGTCTAGGTCATAGCTCTTGGTCAGGAGTTAGGAAGGCTGCACTTGCCTCTCAGTGAATTTTAGGTAACATTTATGAGGCTGCATTAGTTTGGAGTTGGTAGTCCTCAGACCTCCTGTCAACACACTGGACTGGTTTCTATTGACCTCACACACAGCACTGGCATGGGTCAACAGAGGTCCCACCTTGCTGGCCTTCTGTTTTGTGCTTAGGGAGCAGAGATTGTTTAGGATAAGCCCGTGGTGCTCATGGTGGTTTCAGGCCAGCACAGGAAGTGAAGCCGCTGAATCCGTGTCTCAGCACTGAACTGAAGGGCAGCAGGATGCTAAGACCACAGGGTTCCTGCTACTCCAGCAGGAGCTGCCAAGGACAGATAAGTCAGCCCAGCACGAAGCACACGCACTGCCTCTGCTCTGCTGTCTGGATGTGTGAATGGAGCAGCAGGTCAGTATCTGCAAGGAGAAACTGTGCCCACAATTCACCCTTGAGAGGTGTCTTTAGGGAGGCTCCTGATGAGAGCTAGGCGCTGCCTTTCCTGAAGCATAGTTTCTCTCTCTGGATGAATTTAATTTCAACTCATAAGGTCCCCTCAAATTGCCCTCCAAAAATCCCAGTGGTTTTTCGATAAGTATAGTGAGTCATAAAAAGCTGAAGAAAATGCTTCTCCTTCCTCCATCAAAGAAAAACACCAAAACATCCTCTTTTGACTTTCACTGAGGTTCTGGTTGGGACCTTTTTTTGGGACGAACTGTTTTTGGGGCCTTTTTTTTTTTCTTTCCATACCTACAGGTAAGAGAGTTTTAACTTAAGAATATCAAATTCTTGCTATCTCACCACCATTTTCAGCTGAGCTAACAGGAGAGCTAGGCTCCATCTCAGTGGAACGGGATAACATTGTCCACAGCTGCTATGACAAGGAATGTCTGAGCACAAAGAACCAGTGTGAACCCATGCCTCCTGAAGCATTCACACTTAAGGTCATACGTTTTCTTTGAAAATGTCTAATAAGGAAGTATTCAAAGGAACAGATAATTAAATGGCAAATTTCAGTCTGGAGTTTTTCAGACTCCCTGAGAGGACAGATGCTGTTAAGACTGACTGACTCCTTGCAGGAGACCTGGGAAAACAGTGCTTGAGAAAAAGCAGAACAGGATGGGTGCTCAAGCATGAATCTTCAGGGAGCAAGAGTCAGCCAAAATTCTGGACAGCAAGACACCACTCATGCTAAGGGGAAACATCAGCAAGAAGGGACCTAAGGACCTTTCACAAAGAACTGTTAGCTGGGACACAGAGGTCAAAGCATCCTCAGGCATGTCACTACAGCTAAGCCGTACCAGGAGGAAGCCTCAGTTTTACATGCTTTTGCATGTGCACAGCTCTGTTTCCGAGAGCTGACTGCCTTCCCCCTCAGCCATACCACCACTGGATGTCAGCTCCCTGACAGCAGACAACAACCCCTGCACTGGCAGTGCCTTTTGGAGGTTTCATTGAAGCTACTGGGGAAACACTGCACTATTGCAAGAAAGCAGAAAAAAGCCTTGAAGAATGCCTGTAAATCACAGTCTACTATGGAGAACTTCACAGCCACACCTGGACCATTTCTAATCCCAGGTTGTGCTTGTTCCATTCTCATTGCTTCACCAACATCTCTAGCAGCAAAAAACCACAATTGCCTGTCAGCAGCCTATCATAGACCCTGATACAGTGAGTTTATGCTCTCAGCAGGAATGATGGATAGAAGGTTCCTGCAGATTTTAAAACCTTCTGCAGCAAGTTGCAATGGCATGGACAAGTCTTTACAGAATCCTGCACTGAGAGTTCTGCCTCTGCTGTCACATCATCCCTGAGTGGCCATGAGCTTAGCAAGCTTCACTGCTTTTGACAGCTCATACCAATTGTTCTGAAAAGACTATGCCTGTTGAGCTTGTCTTAAATCACTTTCCTAAGTAACAGGATTAAATGCAGAAAGCTAGCATTAAAATAAACTTGCTTTCTGGTGAAACCTAGTGCACCGACATCACAGGGATAGTGCAGGTGCCCACAGTAAGACCACTAGCAAGGGTTGTAGTGTTTAATTCCATGTGACCTCATACATCCTATCTGTGTTTTCCTCACACCTCCCCACACTCATACACATGTATGCAATTCTTGAATTAAAGCATTAGTAAAATAGATTGAAATTCAAAAGAACAGGAGCTTTGCATGGCTAAATCTCATCTGGAGCTGCTAAAACTTAATACTAGCCAAGGTTTTGAAAGAGAGGAAATCTCAGCCTGAGTTTTAAACTAATTCCTAACTATCACGAGTTGCAGGGAGATATATAGAAAGCCAGAGATGGGGAGGAAAGAAAGGGCTTGTGTGAGACCACTGCCTATAGCTGTTTTCCAGCAGAGAAGTCTGGATTTTAGAAGGATAACAAAGTCATGTAAGACTTTTCAGCTACAAGAAGGAGGCAAGTGAGAGATTGGCAGAGGTGCTTGCAGTGATAAGGGGTCTGGAAAAGGCAAAGAACAATCAGTGATTCAGCACCTTTTTTTGTAATGCAACATCCAGAGGACAACAGAAGAAGGTATTGGGAGTCAGCACCACACCAAAGAGGACACGGTTCCTCGTACAGTTTGCAGTCAAAACCACCAACCTCCTTGCAAAGCAACATCACCAAAATACTGAAGAAATAATAGAATAAAGAATATAGAATAAAGAAATCATAGAATAAAGAAACCAAAATACTGAGGGACCTGATAAGGAGGGTGAACAAGCTCAAGGGATACAAATCCCCAACAATACAGAGATCACATCCTTATCATGAATCTCTAAGCTGAACTCTTCCTGGGCATCTGCTGACCTTCATGACCACACACATGTTCCTGGGCTAAAGCAACCTTGAATCCAAACCAGTGCAGTGAGTCACTATTACCTGCTCACCAGGCTTCGGCATGGCCCTGGACTGGACAGACCTCAGGCTCGGTACCATTCAGCCAGCTCCTCTTGAGTCTTCACCAAAACACACCCCACAGCCTACCCCAGGGATTCACCAAAACACACCAGGGCACTGCAGGCTTCCTACGACATTATTCCCAGCACTACAGGATTTGTTTACTATGAGCAGCCTCACAGGAGGCAGTCAGGCTGGAGAGAGAAAAACTGAAAGGGTGCAGATACTATCAAGGCTGCTCTCCCTGCTCAAAGGCAGACTTCACAGAAGTTCAGTGTCTGAAGAGAGGCTCGGTTCAGAAATGAAGCAAAAGAGTTGCTGCTTAAAAAAAACCCTGGGAACAGTGACAAAAAAACTCAAATGAATGCCTTAGCAGCAGTATCAAGCAGTTGCAGGTAAAATCTGTTCCCAGTCTGGTCACCTTGTTTTAGACCTGCACTTGAGTTTTTCTCCCCTTAAAGAAATGTTTTCTTTGTTGTTTGGTTGAAGTTGTTAGGATGCAGTCAGCTGTTATACAGAATTAAATGCTTTTTATTATGCAAAGGCTGATGCTGTCTGAGCTGTAACTGCACGGCTGTGAACAGCATATTAATTCAAAGTCTGTATGATTATACTTTACCATTAAAGGTCACTCAGCATTTTGTATTTGCCAAGTCAGTCATTTTTGATGCATGCTGTATGGCCCTTTGGATGTCTATGCATTATTTCTAAGGTATGTGCAAGAATCAAAACAAGCCCTCTGAGAAGAAGGCTTTAGCTCACTGCTTTAACCACTGTGTTCTTAGACATAACACATAGAGATAATGAAAAACACCCAAAACTTTTATAAAGCCATAGTGCAAGTATTCTTCCCAAGTTATGTCAAAGAGCATTGGGGCAGGGGTGTGATTTAAGAAAAACTTTCCAAACACAGAATCTTTTACCCAGAGAATTCACTGATGCATTTAGTAGACATCTTGCATTTACAGTTTTTGTTCAGTCTCTTCCAGAATATTTAGCAAACTGATAGACTGCTTCTCTTCAGCAGGTAGTGTGCTTCCATTGTCTTTAGGCATCTCAGATGGCAGAACAATGTTTAGACAGGCTACAGGTCTGCTCCACATGGATTTCTACTCCATGGAAGCTAAAATTTGAATATGCCTAAATGCCTCATGAGCCTACCAGAAGTTAGTTCTGTATCTTTAAGCAACTAAATTCTTTCCAAAACTGCAGCCAACATCTGCTGTCCCTTGAAAATTAACAGACAGCATCCTTTGCCATGTGCTGTACATTCTTTATGTCCAGCTAAATATACACTGCTTTTATGGATGGAAGGACAGGGTACTGGGAGAGCTCATCCTCAGTTTTCAAATCAATATTATAAATATAGTTTAAGATAGTGTCCCAATATTCCATTTGGGATAAATATTAAAGTGTTAAATATTAAGTGTTAAAATATTCCATTTGTGAATGGTTAAAAAAAAAAAAGGCAAATCAACAAACAAAAAAACACCCCACACTCAACCATCAGACCATTCTACACAAGAGCCACTGGAAGAATTTACATTTGCAAAGCTGTAAAAACCTGGATTTTCTCCCTGGCAAGTGCAAACTGTAGAACTACAACACAGCAACAGAGTATGCAAAAAGGGGTATGTATCTACCTCTTAGACATAGCTTATTGATTCTGCATGATTATTTCATATCACATATTTAAATTAATTTTACAGCTTTCACCTCAGCATTTTTTTCTGAGCGTTAACTAGATTTAACAGATGTTTTTTGGAACAGAAATTTGACTGAAGTTTGATCTGAGCCGTCTTATCTCTGGCAAAATTGAGGCAGAAGCGAGAAAACACATCAACAAATTTTTCCTGATGTGCACGCACTGGGGGACTGAAAACACTGTTGCAAGACCATTTGCTTGCTAAGAAAGTGCACCTTAAGGACTGCAGCATCCTCGGGCAGCTACAGCCCCACAGGCAGTTTCAGCTGTGAAGGAAGGCACAAGACATCAAAGACCGTTACAAGCAGCACAACACAGGCCAGCTGGCACTCGTGTCCCACTGGTGAGGAAGCTAATACCTCTTCTTTTTTCCTCATTAAGTCACAGCAAGGCCACAGACAAGACAGCTGATGACAACCAGAACTTGCTGGTACTAGAATTTGTTTCCTCTTGAGAAAAGGGCTTTCCCGGCAAGCATTGTTCTGTTAGCACTGACATGCAGACATATCCCAGGCCTAAGTGCATCTTGCCATCACACCTGGCATTCGTTCAACCTGGGAGATGCAGTTATCACTCAAATGACACTTCCCATTTGAAAACTGTTGTAAAAAAATAATGAGTACACTTTGGAGATAAGCCACCTCTTCCACTGTGCCATTTCATGCCAAGAAGAGAAAGCAAGCCCTATTCATTGCTTCTGGAAAAAGGGAGGCTTGTATTATGTATTGTGTCATTTTGGTTGTTTTCTTACTGCTCCTAAACTACTGCAGCACAGTTTCAAGACGAGGCCGTCTTTTCAGTCATAGAATCATAGAATATGCTGAGTTGGAAGGGACCCATCATGATCATCAAGTCCAACTCCTGATCCTGTGCAATACAGTCCGTTCACTAGGCAGCAAAAAGTAGCTGTGGCTAAGATGTGACGTTCTCGGCAAGCATGACAGTGATCAGTGTGTTTCTGCCCTGGCAGGCCAGCCTCAGAAGCCAGCTCCAGCCTGGTTTCCTTTGGCTTAGCCCAGCAGTTGCAACACTGAAAATCTTTTTGTGCAGTTAGCAAAGGGAGCCACAGCAAACGCCATGCACTTCCCACAGCCAGCGCTGGTGGCTGAGGTCCTCAGTGGAGGTGGAAATGCAGTGCTCATGCTCTGATGGACAGCTTGATCCCTGACAGACAGCCTGATCCTGTGCCCAAACAGGTTTTTTTACTTACAGCATCCAGGAAGTACAGTCAATTCAGAAGCCAATCAAGCTTCAAGGGCTAGATAATACCCGACCTCCTCTGACTCCTGATTCAATCCCGTAGCAACCAAGCCCGCACCCAGAGGGCTACCTCTCACCCCACCCTGCTTTTAAGCACAATCCACAACCTGCCTTGCTCATCTCTGTAATGTAGAGAATAAATGTTTGGATGCATTAAGATCACAGAAATCTGTGGTCTCTAACAGGAGCTGGCAAAACAGCAAGAAACATCTCAGAGCAAGAAGGAGCTGCACTCAGAGAAAGTATCTGGAAACCTACTGCAGAAGGATACTTCAAACAGTGCCATTCCTGAGAGGAGTGGAAAACTTACACCCAGAATGAAAGTGTCAGGCAGACACTTTGAGCTGGTCTCAAACAGCTTTTTCATCTGACAGAAGAAAATTATTTCTAACACACACACACACCCCTGCCCCCCTATTTCACATCACTGCAAACAGAAGAATAAGGATTGGAAATAGTCTCTGTGATCATGGGGTTTGGAGGGCATGAATCCATTTAGAAAGATATTCAGAAGTTTAAGACACAAATTGCACAAGACCTAAATTTGTTTATCGGCAGACCCACTTTGCTGTACGGTGACTGTCCAGAGAAGCTCCCTATCACACATCCCCCTTCTCAGCCAACCTTCCAGAGGGAAGGATCCACACACAATTTTACTATCCACCAGGATGCAATGAACCACCCAGGTCACAGAGCAGGTCTGAGTGGGACAGGCAGATCGTGAAATCCCTGCTCCACCAGAAGCCAGCTCTCCATCACAGACCATTTGCAAAGAAATGTACCTTCAAGGACAGGGGGTGGCACATGTCCCTCCTGAGCCCAGGGACTTTTCTCCCAACCTTTTCTGGATGAGCTCAGCAATACTCACACCAAACAACTCTAACAGCTGCGGCACCCTGGGGATCCTCAGCACTTGCAACGCAGAGCTGATGTGGAGCAGGATACTCTGGATGGTGACTGACTGCCCCAATCTTTGAGTTTTGGCAGCAGATCACAGGTTTGACCAGCCTCAGCTGAAGCACAGCAGCTTGGCACATGGCTCCCCAATACCCTGGGGACCCATACCCATTCACCTAATCTTACTCTGCAGACACTACCCACCCCCTGCCGTCTTGGGCTCCCTTCACTAGGCCACTACATTGTGCTACCTCTAAATTATCTTTAAATCAGCACCCAGCAGTACCCCAGCCTCTTCCTCTCTCTCAAGACCCTTGCAAGCAAACAAAGGTTCTCCAGAGAGAAACACATGTCTCAGAAAAACACATGCCTGAGAAAAATCACTCCAGCTCCCAGGTCTGCCAGCCTGTCTCTCCCTGAAGCAGGGATTGTATCAAGTAACCAGCTATCATGCATGTGCAAAGACAGTTTATCAGCTATGGCCAAAGCACCCTTACTTTGCACTGGTGGCCTTGTGTGGTGTACAACTTGTGCTGCCTCAACACTGAATCTTCCAGAACTTGTCTCAGAACACACCCATGGAGACAAGTGCCTCCAGAGATGCTCCATGGCACTCCCACAGAGAGCCTGCCTCTTCAGCCCACAGGAATCAAACCCCAAACCATCTCTTATATCAAAGCTGCAAAACCAAATGCCAGACTTCCCTGGTGTGATGGGCAAGAATACAAAGGACCATGTTGGTGTGGAGGCAGGGAGGGAAAGTACTCTGAAAAACATCCATGTCTTTCAGCTACGCAACTTGACAACAGTAAAGAAAGATTTGCTGAAAAAAAAAAGCCGCTAGCATGTTCATTAGGATCCTCACTGCCCTTTCCCTTCTCACTTTGATGGCACAGAGATCAAATCAAAAACTAGAAATAGTAAATAGTAAATCAAACGGTCCGCTTAAGCATGAATAGCACAAGAGAACCACTTTCACACAGGTCCGTTGTGCAAGAATTTTCTGTGTGGATTAAGAAGTCCTAATTTTTTTTGTTGTTTCAAGTTTTGAAAACACCAGCATGTAAGTTTCTTGGAAATTTTTTAACATCATCACTACCACAAAGGATGTCCTTACACTCCCCAATGAACCAAGCCTGTAATTGAATGGGAGCATTTGCACAGGGTCTCCTACATGGTTAACCTCACCTCTCTCCCATCAAAAGCATGCCCCAAAACCAACTCTCTGTCTGTGTAAATCAACAGAGCTAGGATAGATTCACTGAGAGCGTTAAACTGGTAACATCTGCCGAAACACATCTACTAAGGATATGACTGATGAAAAAGCATTTGGAGTAGAAAGAGGCTTCTTTCTACTAGCTAAACCAGAAAGGCTTGGATGACTCTCAGCAGTCTATTACAATTGCTTCAAACACTGGGTGTGCAACCTCCAGTTTCATTACAAATAATGCATTTGACTTACTCTCTGCGTTAATGGCCCTATGCACAGACAGAATTAAAGTGTGACTGAAGCTACAAAACTAATAGTACTCGCAGTTGTCTATTACACACCCAAATCACTTCAACAACATATACATGTGGCTTTGCCTGACAATATACTAACTGGACCCTGTGGGAGCCAGGTAATTGCTGTTTATAGCATGGAAATACTCATCTATATGGGAGTTAGCAACTTCAGTGGGTTTGTGTGAAGTTCAAACTCATTACAACTGTATGTTTATGTTCCCACTGAGAAGCATAGCTCCAGTTCCCGGCAGCAAGGATGAAGACAGAACCTCAATTGCACAGGAGCATGCTTGTGTAGTACTCTACAGTTTTACACTTTTGGTGAAGTCATCTCAACCCCACTCCTGCCGTGAAAGCGCAATGCTACTACTTAGCCAAAGGCGGACTTTTCTGAGAATGTCTTGTGTAATTCAAGAATTTGGCTAGATTGAGAGAGCTTGTCAGTGCAGCAACAGACCTGACGTATTACACACACAGGTTACTTGGAGACACAAGCAAAACCAACTGCACGACATGCAGGCTGGGGGTCCCAGCCCTGAGGTGTATGTCCCAGCGCAGTTTCCCTGGTGCAGCTGGTGTCTCTCGCGATCTAGCAGTAATCAGCACAGAAGTGGGCTCCCAGCTTATGGCACCAGTGAAAATGAAAAAAAAAAAAAAGGAAAAAGAAATTAGAAGCGAAAAAGGAAAACAATAAAAGGGAAGAGGAAAAGGGATAAGGAAAGAAGGAAAAGAAAAAGGATAACAAAAAGGAAATAGGAAGAAGAAAAAAGAAAGAAAAAACAAAAAAGGANAAAAAAAGGGAATTATTTCAGGATTAGAAAAGCAATTGAGTGAAAAGCACAACCCAGACCGCGTGCCCGCAGCAGCGGCCAGGAACACGTCCAAAGCCCGCGGAGGCTGGGACATGCCGTACTCTGCTCCTAAATCCCCTCAGTGCGGCTCGCAGTTGCTGGGGGGGGGGAACAAAAAAAAGAAAAAACAGAAGTCTTTTCCAGCCCTGGGGCTGTCCCTCTCAGTCCGACTTCAAAAAGCAGAAGAGCGCAGATGTCTTCGGAGTAACCCCATCTGAACATTTGAAACTGATTTTCCAATTTTTTTTTTCACAGTTCGCAGAAAGCTCTCTTGCATCGTCAGGTTTTAGAGCACTCAGCCACATCATTAGAATTTCTCTAACTAGGAAGGACCTCTGTGCATTCTTCTTTGAAATAAAAATGGGGTTTTCCTGTCAAAAGCTGTGCTTTAGAAAATACCCCCAAATCTCATTAGCCCACGTAGAGGACTTAACTGCTCAAGTAGCTGGCAGACTGCATAAAGGATGCCAGCTGCTGTAGGTTCAGTATATTTGTATTTCATTCAGCAGCAGCTGAAAACTTCTTCGGTTTTAACCCATCAAAATTGAAGACAGGCTCTCTGGAACAATGTCCGAGGACCAGGAGTCACTGAACACACTGTATGTTTACTTCATCCCAAGCATGGGTAAAAAAAGCTGCATGTTAGGTGGTAGGCAAGGTTATTTTCTAATGCCATGCTCTTCTGAAAGGCTTTGGACAGTGCTAGTGGTAGACGTGCATCACCATGAAGTCACTGACAAAAGTGTACCACACCCAGACAGAGCAGCACCTCCGTGGCCGAGGAGACAGCGTAGCCCTGCCTTGTTCCCCACTGGCCTCACAGCTCAGTGCCAGAGACACCCTCCCTGCCAGCCCTGGGTGATCTCAGCCTTTCTACAGCCCCATGGCAAAAAAAAATTCCATTCCTGGCAGGATAAAAGTAAGTCCAGTCATAATGTGTGAAGCACCCTGGTCTGAAGTTTTCCCTGTTTGGCAGTAAGACGGGTAGCAGCACCATTTCTGGACTCTTCCAACTTGTCTGGGAGCTCCATTCAGCAGCACCTCCCCATGCTCTTCCCAATAGGGCTGTGGCATGCAGAGTTCCCACTGCTTCTCCTAACCTGAACCCACTCTTTCTCACCATTTCCAGCTCTGCACTTACCCAAACAGTAATGCTCCTGCTTTACACCCACATCACCTGGCAGCAGGCTGCACCACCTCTGCCATCTGGGTGCCTCAGTGGTGTACAGTGTTTTTCAGAAGACGTTCTGCTCTTTCCCTACAAATTCCTCTCTCCCCATCCTAAGCCTTTCACCTCTCCCCAGCACCACAGGCTGTCTTTACCCATCCATCCCAGGAGCAGCACAGGAATCTGCCCCCTGCCCTGCTCAACAGCACTCCAATCCAGTTGTTTCTGTCCTCTGGGAATAGGTGGGTGAAAACCTGTCTTTCCATCCCTTGAAACAGCTAGCGCGGGTCCCAAAGAGGTCCCTGTGATGCAGCTCCTCCCTGCCCATCATCTGTGGCCGAACTGTCAGGCATGGCTGGATGATATGCTGAAGGGCTTCACCCCTCTCCCCCAGCCATAGCTGTGATAGCAAACATGTTTTGGCCCTGCCAGGGTTTTGTCCCATCTGTCAGGCACCCTTGAGGCCCCGGGAGCCAGTGTGGGGGCACAGGCTGCAGATTCCCCATCTGTGCCACATCTGAGCTGGCTAATGCAGTGGAAAAAGAAACCACCCAGTGCCTGGGTCTCCAAGGAGTTGATGCACTCTGCCTGCCTCTTCCCTGACAGGCTGAGGTCATGCGACTGCAGGCCAGGAGGCAGCTGGGAGCAAAAGCAAGGCGGGAGTGGGGGGCTAGTGATGTCACTTGCAAGGCACATCCCCCTGCCCTGGGCACCTAGGTGGCAGATGCAGCCACTGCACTCCAGTTCGGGGCTTTTTCTCCCTTATTTGTGTTGAGAAAAATTTGACCTTTTCTCTCTGATCCAGGCATCTGGCCCGAGTCACCCAGACATTTAGGCTTCCAGGAATATGCTCTGTGCCGAAGGACTGGGAAAGGAGAGCATTTGCCAGCCTGAGGCAGGGTGATCCTGCAGGCCTCTGCTATATGGGCATCTAGCTGTTAGCTTCACTGCAAAGGAGGGTGATGGGGTCCTGAAACTGGCACAAACTGGCGTTTCTTACACCACTGATCATTGTTTTCTGCAGAAGGGCCATATTAAATCCTAAAACATTTCTGTGAATGGGCAATCAGCAGAGAAATGTGGTGGGTTTAGTACATTTGTAAAGGAAATCTGTATTTTTTGTCCAAAGGCTTGATATAAGTTTCCAGGTAGTTATATAAAAAAACCTAAAAGTCACCAAAAGCTGACACAAAACCTGTCAGCTTCCTAACCTTCCTAGTTATGAGCTACATATCACAGTTAGAGAGCACTCTTAATTGCTTAAGAATTTAGTTTTGAACATACAGAATGTGTTTTTACACAACCCAAATAGAAATAAAAAAAACCAAAAAACAGCATTCAGCCTATGAGAAGATGGCAAACAGTCAAGTCTGGCTTGTGCAGTGGCTAAGCTGCTCCGAATTCCCCAGCCATGGCAATGATAGGGAGCAGGGAGCCAACACTGGGCAGGTGACGTGCCTGTGCATGGGTGCTGGGCTGAGGTTGAGCAGGGGATGGGAAATGGGAGACAATCTCAGAAGCTGGTGGCTGTGGCAGATAGAAATGTGAAAGCACCATGAGGGACAGCTGGATCTCACAGCTTGGATAAGGGCAAGAAGTGGCAAACTGCAAAGGCAGTTGCTGGGGATATTTTGGGGAGCAGACTTGCAAGACCAACAGTGCCCTAGTAATGCTATGCTGAGATTGCCCCGGTAACGGTATTGAAAATACCAAGTTTGGGTATGCCAGGTAGCAAAATTGGTACACAGGGCAAAAAGTAGTTGCGGTGGACTGCTTGTTTGCAAAGAGCCTTGAGCAGAAAACAGGAAGTCAATAAACAGGAAAATGGGTAAGACAGGCAGTGTCAAGGACTGCCAAGGTGTTCTTGTCAAGCAAGCCCACGCCTGACCACCAGAGTAGGAGCAGGGCAGCAAACCAAACCTGTTTTTCTGACTATAACACAGGGGTCAAACCTGCTTCTGGTCACAACACAGGGGTCATAGGGTGCTTTCTCTTCACAACAGGGCAAAACATAAGTGGATGCATGGATGGAGCATTGCCGTGTCAGTGCCTGTTCCAGCCAGATGGCACCAACCTCTTCCCATCACTTTCTAAGACAAACTTAATTGTCTGGGTCAAAAATTCACAGCTGAAAATACCCTACCTCACTACCCCACCCCACAATGAAAAAAAAAAGAAGGAAAAATAAAAGTGTTCTTCAAAGAGTAACCAATGCATAAATTCTGTAATTTTTTGCCCATAAAATTCCTGTCTTGCTCATTATTCTCCACAGGGAAGCAGTACAGGAAACTAATTTCCAAATAATCTTTCCTTATTCAAAAGGCAGAAAACCACACGTAGGCAATCATCCAGGCACTCACCAGAAAATTTCTCAGGACATTGCATTTCAAGTCAAAGAGACTGTCTTTTGTCTTGAGGGAGAAGAAGGCTAGTGATATAAAAAAATAATAGTATCATTTAAAAAGCCTAACCAGAAACACCACTATCTACAGATGGTGTTAATAATTTGTTGGATTTTCCTGTGTGTGTCTGGATTTTCTGGACACAGCTGGGAAAACATTTTTTTTTTCTTGTTTTACTCCGAAAAATATAGTCACCATCACAACCATTTTTTTTCTGAATTAAGGGTGGAAAAGAAGCTGCAACAGCACAAGGGCAACAGCAAACTTGGAGGTGAGGTGCAGACTAAGAAAAACTGGGCATGTGTAAAGATGGTAACCTTCCTATTATTTCTTAAAAAGAGTCAGGTTTAAATCATTATAGTAAGGCCCAAGGTGACAGCCACAGCATGGAATGGACAAATGAACACACTGGCTAGTTAGCCAGCTTCACTGGGAGAAGGTGTATGTTGCAAGCCATGCCAGTATCACCATTCTTCACTTGGCTTTTTCGTCACAGGTTGTCAGGTTTGTTTGGCCTCATACCCAGAGCTCCTGGAAACTTCCCTCTTATGGGTTAACTAACTTTTGTCCTGCTCCTTCCCTCATGGACAATTCTCTAAAGTCTTGCTATGCCCAGGAAACAATCCAGAGGTATCACTGCACTCTCTCCTCCATATAACATATTCAATGGGAGGGAAGGAAATGGCCAACATTCCTTGCCTGGGGAGCCCTGTAACTGGCCAGAATTAGACCATTTGATGGTTCATCATTCCATCCATCAGAGTGTGGGGATCTCCAATTTTATATTTATTTCCAAAACCAGGGACTTCACAGCACCTCCCCTGCTGAGTCTTTAGAAATCTCCTTATTAGTCCAAGTCAAACTGAAGAACACAGAAAATCCTGCTGAGTATCCCTGCTTTGGAAGGTTCTTGGTTACCTCATGGGTCTCTGCTGTCACCTCCTCTCTTGATCTTAACCTTTGCTCTTCCCCATGTCTCGCAACTCTGTCTCTTTGGCCTTCTCTCTGGAAAGGGTTGCAGGGTCCTGAAATCAGCCCATCTGTAGTGGGTGCAACCTTCTGAGCAGGCTGCTATCCCCTCACCAACAAACAACCACAGTTCCTGGATGTTTGTGTGGAACTGATGAGCCCACAGTAGAGACAGGTCATTAAATCTCTTCCTTGCCAACTCCCTCCAAAAGTGGCAGCCCAATGCAGCAATCATGGTGCAACCTAGGGACCCTACTAAAAGTTTGCCAGAGTGAAGACCATGAGGAAGGGTCCCAGCCAGATTCATGTTGGCCATGTTCTTCCCAAGCATCTTCAAAAGTGACATAGTTGTTCCTGGGCTACCAAGTCCTGCTCCTACTGATTCCCAGCACTAAGGGTACAACCTAGCCTTCTCTCTGTTCTCCTGACAGGCAAGCAGGAGGCCAGGTCTAGGAGTTCAGGATACTCCAGCAAGGGGAATGCCAGCAGTGGAGGCGGGGAAAAGGAAATTTCAGCCTATTCCCAGGAGCTCAGTGTTGTTTCTCTGTCTGGATCTGTGCCACATTAGATCATTAGATGGAGGTTTCTAGGGATCAAATTACCAACATTCTTTCCCTTCCCCCAATTTGCCGCATAAAGGGTAAAGAATAGAATCGCATTTTGGTTTATTTGCAATGCCATCCCTATGGCAAGGATAGATTTGGCCTTGGGAGAATATGAGGGAAGTGTTCTTTCACTGTGTCATGGTTTAAGCCCAGATGGAAATTAAGCACCATTCAGCTGCTCACTCAACCTCCTCTCCTCTACTCCTTCACCCCAGTGGAATGGGAAGGAAAATCAAAGTAAAACCCATATGTTGAGATAGGAAGAGTTTAATAGTGAAAATAAAGTAAAATAAAATAATAATGGTAAACGATAACAATGATAATTAAAAAAAAACCAAACAAGTGATGCACAATGCAATTGCTTACCATGCACTGAGCCAGACCTCCCCTTCCTGAAACCAAATCCTCTGCCCTTCCAGGTAACTCCCCCCAGTTCATACACTGGGCTTGATGTTCTGTGGTGTGGAACATCCCTTTGGTCAGTTTGAGTCACCTGTCCCGGCCACGCTCCCTCCCAGTTTCATTTGCGTACCACCGCCCTGGCAGAGCATGAGACAAGGGAAGAATAGTCTTTGACTTAGGATAAACATGACTTAGCAAAAACCAAAACATCCATGTGTTATCAACACCATTCTCACTCTGAATCAAAAAAACAGCCCGGTAACAGCTACTGAGAAGATTAACTCTGCCCTAGCTTAACAAGGACACACTGCCTTGTGCTACAGAGCATGCATCACACCAGAATCATCCACCCCATAAGTCAATCTGGCATGCACATCTCCTCAGATCTTTCCCACTGGATACAGTGCCTAGCAGAAAAGCAAGGGAATAATTTAAGGAAAGAGAGACCTTTCTCTCTCAGGTTGAAGCACCCAACCATATGTTCATCTGTTGAATCAGATTATCAAAGGCCATCTCAAAATAAGTGAAAAACCTGTGCCTAAGCATGGCTACTCTTAGGAGTCTTCCACTCAGAGTCCCATCTGCCCTAGACTCACTGATTCTTTCTGCCGTCCTTACTTTGTGCCTGCATTTGGTAACCAGATGGATTCATTAGCAAAGTAGCCCATCTAGACTATCAGCCACAAGAAAAAAGAATGTTTTTCATAAATATTAGCAGTGGTGTTCAAAAGCGCACTCAAACACACAGGTGAGGAGATAGTGTATTTGAGCAGAAGAGAAATGCTCCAGGTGGTCTTTTGTCCTCCTGAACAATATATGTGATTCTACAGAGCATTATTCTTTCTACAGAAACCTTAGCCAGTCTCACAGAAATCTTTCTGGTCTTGACCTCCAAAAGGAGATGCCAAATACTGTAACTGTATGGTATGCTATCATCAAGGGAAACATACATTTCAAGCCAAGATATGGTGGCTTTGTGGTTTTGGCTTCCTTAGACCCTGGCATACTCCTGTTGAGTCTCCTGTACAGTTTTGCCTTTTTCATGAGTGTCTTCTTTATCCTGCTACAGATGGTTCAGAGGACTGAGGCTGCACATCAGATACAAAGCCAGGGAGACATGAGGGGAAAAGAACATTTATTCAATGGCCTTTTTTCTTGGTAGGGTAAATAGCAGCTTTTTACAGGACTATCAGCACCTGGAAAACCAGAGTAAGAGAAGGACTGCTGCAGCTACAATTGTGCGTTGCACTGACATGCAACAAGCAGGCTTCAGAGCTGGGCAAACATCAGGCACACCACCCGACTCTCCTCCCCAAAATGAGATAATTATGGCCTGTAACTCTGGCATGTTCATACAGCAGCCTCTGGCTGAAATGCTACAGTCAAAAACGGGAACAACATTGCTCTGAAGAAGAGTACTAACAAGATCACTTCCTCTGCTTAAACAAATCTGCAATGGGTGTCAACAGCAGAGAGCTGGAAATGGATGGGCACATCCACATCCCTCCCCAGCTCTGCCCAGGCAGTGAGCATGCATCAGTCACAAACAACAGGTGGAAAGTTAAATGGGGACAAGCCCATTTCACTGGGACAGAGTGAGCCTAGCCAGTGTGAACAGATCATTACTGGCTTTGGTCAGAACTGGAAGGTCTCAGCTGGCAGGTCTCTCAGCAGATTTTCTAAACAAAGGAAAACACCATTCATTCCCACGGCAGAGAAAAGGAGCCAGAACTGAAAAAGACTCAAGACAGAAGTATCATGTGTCCAGCCAGAGTGTGACACCAGAGACAGCCACTCTTCTGGTGCAGCACCATGATAACAGCCATGGTCTGCTGTGCCATGGGCTGTATCACCAAGCCTGGGGGACTATGGTGTTTTCTTCTTCTGTGGCTGGTTTTTTGGGACAGCCTGCCACACAAGGCTGCTGCACAGCCTACTGGGCTGATACCAGCCTGGAAGTGTCACATGAAGGGATGGAAAGCCTTAAGAGAGCAACAGCCCCAAGGTGCCTGGGAGGACAGAGCAAGAAGGGAGGCATAGCTTTGCATCAAGAGTCAGAGAGCATATGCGTGGCATCACACACTGAAGATGTGGATAGAAAACTGGCTACTAGCGGAAGACTCCCATCCTCTCTTCTCATGTAAATCTTCTACAATTTCTTGCTCTTTTCCAAAGTCGGACACCAGACCTCCTTTCAAACTTTTCACCTCTCTCTCTTCCCTCCCCAAAAATCAATGTCAGCATGCATCTTCTAAATGTCCACTGTCTCCTGTATCACCTCATTTCCTCACAACCAAACTCCACCTCTTGCTCCTCACAGCCCTGGCTTCCTACAGCACTCAAACCCATACCCCAGCACTGGAGCTCTCAGTCCCTCTGCTCTCTGCTCTGTGGCACTGCTGCCCTATCAGCGAAGAGTCCCAGCCTCACTGCCATACATCCCAACACTCATGCTCCCTATCTCCTTAGCAATCATTTGTCTTATTAATACTGTTTTTTCCCCAGCTAATTGTTAATTACCACCCTGCCCAGGGCCTGGAGCCAACACTTCATCAATGAGATGGGGGCACAAACTTGACATTTCATATTACTCGAAGCAGCAGGAAAGATGTAGGAAGTTCCTACCCGCCTCACTCTCATTCCTTCCTACCATTTGGCAATTGTGCCAAATGCCACATTTAACCAGGCTCACCCTTTGCAGACAGAATGCTCTAGCTGAGGAGCATCGTTTTTCATTTGAACTTTTTTTTTTCTGCTTTTTTCCCTCAAATTAATTGCTGTTACCACCTTTGCTCCCCCTACTCTGCCTCAGCCTTACTCTTCCATCAGCAACTGGGTAAAGCAGTCTCACCTGCTCCTGTGCTACAGCCCTCAGCATTACCTTTCACCATTTGCATACATCTTCCTCTGCACCCTAGATGCCTGTATTAAAAGCCAGAGTAGCTGCTATACAGCAGCTGTCTCTTCCTTCCCCTTACTTCCAGAAAATCCTCACCAGGAATGCCAAAGTCATGAAATGGACAATACAGTACTCTAGCACGGAGATTCACTTTCCTCCGAAGCAGGTTTTATCTGAACAACCGAGGGTGTTGGTGGGCCTTGCCTGTCATTTATCAGTCCCTATCACTCACCATCACCATGTGAATCCAGCATATATAGGTGGAACAGTTGTGGTGCTCCTGACTTCCTCAAGTCCAAAAATCCTTATTTGTTTTGTTTCCAAAAAGTTGATTTTTTTCATCCACTGCCATATTTACTTCTTAGAATTCCATCAAGCCAGATTTACAACTCCCTAGTTATCTCAAGTTCAAATCCAACTCGAAAATCAGCCCAAGGGGAAAAAACTGCTCAGTTCCACGTGTTCCAATCCTGCACAATTCTTTTCCATTTATACATTTTTTATTAGAATGTAGAATGCTAGATTTTTGATAGCTGGTGCAGAAGCAACATGCTGTTTTCTTCCCTTTCCTTGATGTCAGAAATACTCTCTTCTGGCTTGAATAACTTACTGGATTCCTGTTTTCTGGGTGTGGTAGGTGGAGCCTGAGCTGACAGACAGCTCGTTTGACCAGTAGCGCTTTTCGGAATTTCCATATTTAAGCCTGGGGGAGACAGGAAGTTCCCTCTCTTTTTGGTTCTGCCGTTCCTGCAGGAGGGGGGAGGAGATGGGGGCTGGAGCCGCTTTCCCTGGAGCAGCCTCAGCTTTTCCCCCCCCCCTCCCCCAGTGCTGGGGCACGGCCCCAGGATGCCAGCGTGCCGGTGGGAGGATCCCTCAGNGTAAAGAAACTGATTTTCTATCCATGGGAGAGATGTTTTTCCTGGTGGCAGTTTAATCCCAGGCGGGGGCTGTCGGGCTGTGGCTAATACAGTTTTGGGAAACCATGGATAGCAAAAGAAACTTCTGTTTCCTTAAGTAGTGGAGAGATTCTTAAGAACTGTGAATACTGCCCAAGAATTATGTGGTGTTATCCTTTGTGCTAGTTTGGGGAAGAGAAAAGCAGGAGGGGGGTGTGCAAGTAAAAAGAGGGATTTTGCTTTAATTTCTTAGTATTTTTTTTCTCTTTTAATTCTGTTAATAAACCTTTCCATATTCTTTAAGTTTTGAGCCTGTTTTGCATTCCTCCAGATTTCCTGTCTCACAAAAGATAAAAAGGTGAACTGAAACCACTGCAAACTTGGTGCGTTGGCTGGGAAATCGACCAAACCCGCTACACTGGGAGAAGCAGAAGATGAAGAAGTATATATGGTGATGAAGTGGTAACTATCTGAGACAGTTGTGGGAGATACAAGCTTCATTCAAAGCCTGCTGGAATCAATGGAAAGCTATCACTGCCTGCCTCAGCCTTTGGAGTCTCTCTTGGTTTTTCCCAAACTTTGAATATTCGGTGGCTGTCTTAAAAGTAAATTTTTAGTCTGATTCTGATCCTACTGAGCACATTCAGCCTTTGCTGCCTTAAGTACTAGTAGCAAACAGTCAGCTGTGCTCAGGATGAGGCTGTGTGCAAGTGTTTTCAAGTGCAGGACAAGCAATTCTTAATTACAGTTTTTCATACTGGTAGACTTGTCTGAAGTCCAGGGTGCACACGCGTGAATTAATCCTCCTACACCACTTGTCAAAAATGCAAGCCCTAGCAATTTGACTTCTCAGATGAAACAACCAAGGTAGAGAATTTAAATGACCTGATCAAACCACGGATGTGAGTGTTACACTTGATATGAAAAGGCTGCTCTTTGCATGGCAATAAACCAAATGTCTCTCAGCCAGGCGCCTCTCAGTCCCTACTAAACACATGATTCAATCCCACTGCAGGTAGTCACATACATGGAATTAGGCAGACACACCACTACTTTATAAATCCAGGACACAAAGGTCTCAGATTCACATTCACATTTTTAGGTGGTCGAGAACTGTGTTGAATGCTTCTACTACATTGAAAGTGGCCACAAAATAGCCAGCCAGCCCAGCTGCCTCAGGAATGAGCTCTTTGGAATGAGATGTCAAGGAAGGCCTGAATTTCCCCAGGTTGCCTGGGCTTGTTGGAACTGGATGGAAAAAGAAGAGAATGATATTCCTGAGGCACTCAGGTTTGTCCCTCCATCCCCCTGCTTGAATGGGGAAAACCTTGTAATCAATGAACTCAGATTAATAAACCTGACTCACACCTTGGATTTGAGTTTGAAAGGATTTTCTGAATTGGATGGAAGATTTTTGCCTCTGTTTGCAAGTTAGTATTTGTAAATGTGTTAGTGGCTCCCTTGATACCAAGAGAAGATCATTGTTTTCTGTAGGTAAAACATAAAGGCTCAGCTTTTCCAAAGAACTCATCCAGCAGTTCTTTAGATACACCTATGAAAGGCAAACAGATTTGCACTAGATGTTAGCAAAAGCTAAGAGTACAATGGAAAATCCTTCGACTTCCCATTACGGGAATGATTATTGCTAAAGTAACTTGCTTAAATAATGGCTTTGATCTCTAAAGAAAACAAATACTGCAGGCTTATGATGACACACAACTACCAAATCATCTGGTGGCATGACAAGAATCCTTTTTGCATTTCCTGCATTCTCCCTGCAATTCCTGCAGGGAATGCATTTTTTGAATGGAACATGTACATCACAAAGGTAATGTTGGTATTGAGGCTATGGACCTCAAGCCATACAGCTGCACTTGATGCAGCCTGAGGATTTGCAAGTACCTCACCAAGGGTCTCTTCTGGATGTGAAACATTTAAATACATGGAAAGACTCATTGTGCTATGTGCACTGAGGTAACCTGGCAAAAAGAGATTGTCAGAGATCTTTTATACTCTTTAGTAAGCTGTGTTTGAAATTAATAAAGCCAGAAGATCTCTGGGATCCAAGGAATACTTTACAAGATTTGGCAGGGGTTGGGCATAGACTCCAGCCTCTTAATCTGGCTAAAGTATGTGGCTGCAGATCTAATAGAGGAAGGCAGTGGAAGGGAACAAAGGGACACAATCTGTCTCAACAGCCATCAAAATCATGTGTTTTCCTATAGATCAGAGCCCATAGAAGATCTGGCAGATTACAGTATACACACCACACAACTCTGCCTACAACAAATGGATCTCAAGTCACCAAGATCTTCTCTAAGACAAGGCAAATCACTAGTCAAAAACCCCCTTTATGGACTGGAATCATCCTTAGGATATGGCACTATGTATTTCAAATGGCATTGCAGTGATAGACTGGACAACTATGGGGAAAACTCATATGCTTGGAGTGAACTGGAGGTTGAAAGCCACTCTGAAAATGAACACAGTGGAATGGTTTCAAAGACTAGAGCAAATTCCAGTAAATAAGGTACAATACAGACCACCCAAAACTATTAATATAAGTACTGTGTACCCCATGAGAGAGACCAAAATGTGGAAAATGCTTACTAGCATTGCTCCTTACCCAAAAAGTTCACAGTTCAGGCTAAGCGATATTTTTTTAGAAGTCGATGTTCAACTTTTAAAATGTCAATGAATCCCATGGCAAGGAAGCTAATAAAGGTGTCCTGGAAGGAAATACTTTGTACTGAGGTTCTGTGGTTCCCCTCTTGCCATATCCTGAGACCCATTGCCTTAGCTTCTCCCTCTAGTTCCAAAAGAAGGCAACATCACAGACGGGACCAACCCCAGTCCTTCTGTACTCAGTCCTGCCCTTCAGCCACAAGGGTGTCTTCATCTCCTTTGCCCACAGTCTGCTGAAGCTGTACTGAGAGCAGTGCTGAACACTGAACCACAATCACATCAGCCTGGACAGAGAATTTGTATTCATCAAAGATATAAATAATATCACAAATACAGATACTATAAATATTAAAATATAAACATATTCATATAGTGTGTGTTCCCCCAAGGAGTCTGCTGGATTTGTCCCCCATGTTTTTTTAGGTGCAGGCTTTCTCTTGAGTGCCTAAGTTGACCAACACACAGACAGCAACAAGCTTATTAAACAGTTCTTATTTTAGCTGGGTTTTCTAAGAAAACAAAAGCTTATGGGTTTATGCTACCTGTTACCTGTTTGTTCATCTGTCTGCTTCCCATAGCATCTTTTGAACTGGTTAGGTAATTTCAAACAAATGTAGGACAGAGGTCTTAGGGAAAATAAATTTAATGGAAATCAGCACTTTATTTATGCTTGTTCCAAGGCAAAGACAGGGAGAAGTACATCGCTTTGGGCAGCAGTCAGCGCTGGCCAGTGATCCACTCATCTAGGAACTTTTTTTCCCTGCCAAAGGTATCCACCAGGACACAAATGGGAGATGGGAAATATTGATAGGACTGCATGAGATATGCCTAAAAGAGTGAATCCATAGGAAGAGAGACTTCACAAAATGTTGTACTCTTTGTTACCATTGGCAGAAGTTCCTTGTGATACTTGTGCCCTGCCAGCAGGCAAACAAGGCCATAGTTGGTGATTCAACACTAGCAACACAATTTGTCCCCTTTCAGATCCTGCCAGCTCTAACTAGAGGATTCCTTCATTCTCTTTGCTAGCAGAGGGAAGAGCTCCTGCTTACCAAAGGGCAGCTCTTCGGTGTACACTCGAGTTGCTGCCCCAGCATCACAGACAGAGAAGGAATAATGAAAAGATCAGCAAAGCCAAGTTATGGCATGGCATTCACACTTGTTCATCCTTCCCCAAGTCGGCATCAATCCCAGCATGAAATTCTTCATGGCATATAGGGGGCAGAGCTGCATTGCAATGTTTAATCTTGAGGCATCTTTGATTGTTTTGGTAGTCACTCAAGATGTAGAAGGCTCAGTGAAAAAGGACAGGCCCTTGGCAGTAGTCGCCTGTTATCAAACCACTGTAAAAATCTTTAGGTACAAATACAAGTTACTTTCTCAGAGAAATTTACATTATCTTAGACAAGATGTATGGGGGAACCTAGAAAGTCAAGTAGTTCAAAAATGTCACAACCTTCTTTAGTCAGGAAAGAAAAGGCTACAAGCCATTAAGCACTACAGAATCTGAAGGTGATTGGCAGAGATGGTAACACATGAGTTTAACACATAAGTTTACTTAGCATTTGGTCGAAGTGTTGACCAAGGTTTTACAAAATGGTATTTTTCTCCCCAAAATGTCAAATAATGCCTCAGAGTAGGGGGCAGAGGTAGGGGGCTAGGTGCAGACTGAAGGGTATTTTTAGATTGTTTTCTCATTGCCCTTGCATGCTGCATGGGCCTTGTACATCTTGATGCCTGAAAGATAGGCTGGAAATGAATCCCCATAGACCGATGTCTATAGAGCAGGTATTTGTTTATTGCAGCGCTGGTGGTGAGGGGGATTTCTCCTCCTAACTCACCCACCTTTGTCAAGTGCGGTGGCATATTTATACGGTAAAATTTCGCTAAAGGTTGCTATGTCATTACAGCATCATCACATACGCGCCGGAACTAATTTACATAGCATGATCTCATGGTTATTAGATAATTCTTTGCACTGCGGATGCACCTCCCCAATTCGGGGGTCTTCGGGGGTCTTTGATGAAGGCTTCTAAGTCTTCTTCTCACTTGAACTTTTCAACTTTGTCTTCGAGGCATGCGCAGTTATGATGCTCTTCGGTCCGTCTGGTCTTAACCGGTCTAAATTCTTTGTTTTGTGGATAATTGGCTTTGGCTTGCCAATTTCTCATTAGTACTACATTTACTTCTCTCTAAAGCTATACACCTGGTAAGTTATGTCTTTTTCTTTTTTTTTTTCCTTTCTTTATTCTGCACATAAGCAACTAGTTAGCTATATACTAGCTATTACATTGTATAAAAAGTTATTCATATTAGATTATATGGGTATCAAAAGTTATCATTTAGGTTATAAGCATCTGGTTATAGGTAGGTTATAAGCATCAAGTTATAGGTGTAGAAGCTATGATTCAGGCTATATAAGGAAAAGCTATGATTCAGACTGTATAAGTATAGAAAGCTATGTTTAAGGTTATATTGATATTCTTTAAGTCACATTGATAAAAGGTCATGATTTGAGTTATATTGATATTAATGTTACATAGATATCTTATAACCCAAGCTATATAAGCACTTTGTTGGTGTGACTTGAGTTACAAAGACATCAATCTCATAGGCTGTTACTCTGTAGTCCATATTTCACAGGATAAAGATGCTAATCTAGCCCATACCAGCTGTGTGAATGCATGAACACCATTTTAACCATCCCTATTATTTCTGGGCCTGGATAGCCTTCTTGCTCCCATGTAATCTTTTCAAATGTGTCACTATCTTAACAAGTGGAAAACATCTAATCTAAATTTCCCTTCCTGTAATTTCAGCCAGCTGTGTTTATATTATCCAGCAGAGAGAACAGATTATACCTTTCTCTCCTGAAGCACTCCTGTAATTACATGAACAAGGATCGTATGACCCCCAAGTTACCTCTTCTCTAAATTAAAACAACCCTGGCTTTTGTTCAGCATTCCTTGTAAGTCCTGCTGCCTGTGTAACTTGTTTGTATTGAGACAGGCCTAGGAGCCAGATAAAGCAAAAATGCAACAGTCGACCTTCTCATTAGACCTGAGCAGTGATTACTGAAGCTACCTGTCACTGAGTGGGAAAAAAATGTTCTGGGCTTGTAGACTATAAATTTTTGGGACATGGAGCTAGAAATACCTAGATTCAAACTCAGGTTCTGCTGCTGCCAGTCTGTCTGATCCTGGGGAAATTGAATCCCAGTTCACAGCTCCTTCACTTGACAGACAGGTCTAGAAATAACAACTTGCTTTACTTAGCAAAGGATGGCCGAAGTAATATAAAGCTGGCAACTGTGCAGATGTTGTAACTTCTGGTGGAAGAGCTCACTATTATGACAGTCTTCCAGGTGGACAGGTGTCCTCTCTTAGAAGTTATTTTAATTCTTTTTTCTAAAATATTCCAGGTGTTTTTAAAAATCAAAGTTCTTCAAGAGGACTACATCAAACTGTTGGGATATCAGTAGCTTCCAAGTAAACATGGGGAAGTTCAGGACTTCAGAATACCAGGTATTGATATTTCAAGCTCTCCAAGTGAATGATTAAACCAATTTGCCTAATATTGCTGTGACCCATGAGTTTCCCAATGTCAAGCCATCCAAGCCTGCTAGGAGGATTCTCTCTCTAAGGGGTGTGTTCCCTCCTACAAGTTCCTCCTTCCTACAAGTTGATTACAAGTAACAGAATCCCTCCCAGTGTAGGCTGTTGGGTTTTTTTGTTTCACTGTAGGAGAGATCTATATGGAATCACTAAAAACACTTACTGATGAGACTTTTTCTCCAGACTGGAACTTCCTGTAAAATCACCTTCCCTTAGTAGTGCTAGCTGACAGACTGTATCAAAGCTTCGTACACGTTTCCTAACTTACAGCAAGAAGGATTTGATTTGTTCTGGGTTTAATACATTAAATTCTGAGAGTTCTCTCTGCAGAAGCATTCACAGAGAGCACCATTTCAGAGCATTTTCTGAAATAGTGTGGGCATATTAAAAGACACCAACTTGGTTTAACTCTTTATTGAAAGAATATGTCCCACATGGGTAGATGTAAGCAAGCAAAAAGAAGTCTGTATTTTTTGTGAAAGGGAGTGGGCACTGATGTAAGTTAACAATCCTCAGGGGAGCCAAGCCTACTTGCAAACATTCTTCACATTGCACGTCCACTCATTGCACTAGAGCCACTCCTGTGTGGTAGCAGGAGTGGTGAGGTGTAATCTCACAGCTCCTCTGCCTAGTACCACTCTAGGGATTGCTTTGAGGAGCATGGTGACAGAACTTGTCTGTTCTGCTCCCAATCTCCATCCTCTTAGCCCATCGGTTTATTTAACTGAGCTATACCCAGCTCAGCACATTTAACCTGTGTTAACCATAGCTCACTCACAGGTAGATGAAGTAGTTCAGCCTTCAGCTCTGCCCACTGCACAAGGATCCAGATCAGAAGGACAGAGACAGGGCTGGCACCATGCTGGATAGATGCTGAGGTAGCTGATGAGTACTGCTGCAAATTTGCCCTGTGTGATTAGCACCAACTTGGAGCTCCTAACGATCACCAGTGCCTCCTGAATTTTGGCAAGAGACATTGTATAACAGGGAACCTTTCATCTTGCAATACAAGAAAAGCAAATTTTTTAAGGCTTGAGGGAAGAGCAACCAAGGCAGAAACAGTCTCCTATTATCTAGTGCTCATTTCAATGCAACTTCAGGCAAAGGAAGCCTTGAAAGAGGTTATTCACACAGAGTGAAAGAAGGAATAACTTTTCCAGGCAAGTGGGACAAGGCTGTTTTTCTACAAGAAAGAGATGTTTACCTAAGCAGTGCATCAATAATTAGAAGAGGTGAGTTATTAAGCCTTGCTTAGAAATCTCACTCGTTATTTTTGGCTTTTCATTATTGAAAAATCTTCTAGGACTTTAGCCCAAATTCAGGAGCTGAATTAGGGCAGAGGAGCTTGCTCACAACAAAAGAGCAACATGGCTTGCTGCCTCTAACCCTAAGGAGGCCAAGTGCAGCCATCAGGGAGCTCCTTTCATTAACACAGTTGTTGGGACTTTCGCTGCTGGCTGCATGGGTCAGTGTCATAAGCGATATTACTGGTATTACAGTGGGTCACAGATAAAGAGATAAAGAACAAAATACCTAGAAATGAGATGCTTACTATGTGGCAGCATTGGTGGATCTCCATCCAGGTTGACGAGTCCCACAGTAAATCAGCAGTGCTGTCCTTAGGCTTGGGGCAGTGCAAGTGTCAGTCACATGCCCACAGACGCTTGCTATGCCTGAAGAGGACTATGTCTTTTCTCCACCTATGGGCTGGGCCTGCATGACACTGCAAGGTAAAAAGGGCTTTCTCCAGTCAGCTGCCTTACACTGGACTCTCTCTTCCTTTATAAAAATCTGATGCAATGGGTATTTTTTGCTTGTCTCCTCTATCACATAAGGCCTCAGAAAGATTAGGAGGTTAGGACACACAATATTGTTCCTCAGCTGAAACCATGCAGGTTTTCTCCAAGTTAAATATGGCCAGGCCTCTGTGTAGAAGACAAAAAATACAGGCCCAAGGAATGCCCTGAAATAATGATCTCTGCTACCTGGCTTTACCTGCTTTCATACAAGAGATGTTAGAGCCTGACGTAAAGCATTATTTAGCTCCCATCTTACACTCACTTCTCTTCAAGGAAACATGGGTTCAGAATGATGTCCAGGTGTAGAAAGACAAACTACTTGTTGGTGGAACTGCCTTGTTAAGGTTTAAAGCTTGACATGCTTCAGTGATCTCAGAGCTAGTGGGAGGTTGACAAATCTTGGGGAGAAGGATGTACTGCTGATAGTGGGCAAAAATAATGCAGAATTTATGTGCCACAAGGACTTTTGGCAGAACTCCTAAGATAAGGAAGAAACTAATAAAGCAAACACAGCAACTGTGCTGAGACAGCTCCAACTGGGTAAAACTTAATTCTGACAGAGGGAGACTGGGACCACTGACTCACAGCCCACTGACTAAAGAAACCCACTGACTCAAAAGAAGAGAAAATCTGTGCATGTAGACTAATTACTATGACAAGTGAGATAATAATTTAACCAGTAGAAAGTATAATAGTAATTAATAAGGGAACTCTGTAACTTGTAGCTAATGAACCATGACTTCTTTGTTTGCTAAAATGTATAAATGATGTAAAATTTTGATGACTGGGGAGCCAGCCTTTTGTGAGTTACCACCTAGCTCATACTTTGCACAAACTAGAAAAAAGAAACGGAAATGCCTTGTCTCAGTGTGTAAATCGGTGCTGCATTCGAGACAAGAAGAATACAAGTGCAACTTTGGCTAAATCCTAGAGAAAAATCTCACTCTCCACTTCCAGAAGAGAGCTTGTCATACACAAAAAGGAGAAGCAAATAAGAAAAGCCTGTACAGAGTTTTATCTAAGGAGAGAGGATCTGGATGATTTATCAGCATCCTTTAAAGTCTTAATTTTATTAGGGAAAATGTTAATTGAGCTAGTTGGTACCTGTGACATAAAAAGTCAACTCAGCTAGGTCTTCCTCGTGTAAGCCTCCATCTCATGTTGAATCCTTTTAGTGTTCTATGTAGCAAAGACCTCCCAGTTCTCAGCTGCATCGTGCTTTAAATATCTACAGCGTCAGAAGCTACCTTATGTCATCCCATCTGTGAAGACATGCCAGCAGAGCATTCATTTTTTTCCCAATTAACTAAAAATGGATTTACTAAAAGGAATATTTCACTCTCTGCTTTTAAAGATATAATTTGCAAAGCCCAAGCAGATATTCTGAGAGGAACAACTGCAATTAGAGTGGTCAAGTAATAGGCATAAGCAATTAATACAGCTTTTAAATATTGTAATATTTTTGGCCTGTTGACAGGGAAGAGCTTTTTTAATATATATAATTCAGAAGTTTTGAAGAAAATAATTTGTACAAAAACAAATGGAGGATTTCAGTGTCTGTGTTGTCTTTAATATGTCCTTCTTCTGGAATCATTAAACTTTTACAGATTTCCCAGTGTCCTAGGTTACACCGTAAAACATGACCAAGGGCATGTATTCTATTACCATCTTCATGGGCTGTTGCAGCAGGTGTGGCAGTGTCCATTATCTGCTACCATGACTCATCCTTGATAACTCCCTGTGGGAGCTATCTCTGTTAATGGCAATCAAGAACCCTGCCACATGACTCATAGATAACTCGCTCTGGACTATCTCCTGTTAATGGGCCCATCAATGCCTTGCCTCATGACTCACCATTCCATTGTGAGATGCTCCACCCAGGAGGAGGAACTGAGAATTCCCATCTGTATATAAATCAGAGGTTTGGAACAGCACAGGCAGCCCTTACCTACGGAACTTCTGGAGGACAAGAGCTACGCTGCTGGACCTTCAGGCAAAGACCAGACTCTTTCTACAGGATCACTGCTTCAACAGGACCACTTCATCTGGACTGCCATCAACACCCTGACCAACAGGGTGCCAGGTTGTATTCTGAATCTGTCACTGATTTTTCTTTGTACTATTGCATTTATTTCATTTTTCCTATTAAATTGTATTTCTGACTTGGAGTCTCTCACTGGTTTGCTTTTCAAACCTTCACACCCAGGAAATAAAAAGAAAGGAAAAATCCATTAATGAAGTGTGTAAGAAACAGACCTTCTAAAAAAAGAACAGGGAACATATATGAATGGTTTTTTTTGAGCTTAATTCAAATGGACATAGTGGCCTTCTACCAGGTTTGTGCTACAGCTACTTGAAAGATGAGCAGAGAGCATTTTGATACAGAAGAATTTATCTCCTCCAAGATTTGATGTAAGCATTGACACAAGGTGTCATGATGACAAGCATCAGACTTAAGTGTTTAAAAAAACCCAAGCAGTATGAAGCAGTTCCCTAATTCCCTTACACATAGCCATAAGTGCCTGTTCTGCCCTTTTTCTTCCAACCATGCAGCTCTGGAAAACAGTCTCTCATCCAGGCCAAGACAGCTGATGGGCTCCATGCTGATGTGGTCAGGGGATGTGTCAAACCTCAGCACATATTTGGGTGTGGAGTGGATAAATCCAGAGGGACCAACACAGACCTGCTTCTCAGAGAGATAAAGTGCTATGTTGTTCTCCTGCTGCCTTCCCCAGCAAAGCAAAAACATGGAACCAATTTTCTCTGTGCTCGTTCACTGCCTGGTAGGGCACCTGCATATGACTCTGGTTCAACCATGTCCCCAGGCCCTAGGTACAAGGACATTAAAGTGACTCTTACCCCTGTTAAACACAGAGATGACTGATTCTTTTAGGCATTCTAATCTGTTCTACACAATAAATATTTATACACAATACAGATTGTTTTAATGAGATGAAGAATGCATACTGGCTAGGAAAAATGGGGAAGAAAGTACCAAGTTTACCAAGTTGTTATCCAGATTTTCATATGGAACAGCTAAGAGAATGGAAACTAGAGGATATTTACATGTTCTGGCCTACTGGGAACATACCAAGGGGCTGCATTACATTCAGGAATGTTGCCTTGTGTGCATAGCAGGAAACCACTTGTTGCTTGCTCACACAGCAGCAGATAGAGAGGAAGGGAAGCCCTCAGTATGAGAGATTTGTGAAAACCTAATAGCGGATAGCCTATGTCTAACACACTAAACGAGCTTGTTGCACACCTTTCTCAAGCCTACAAGCAGCACAGCACTATGTAATGGAAACCCTACTGCCACTGAAAGAAAATGCGTGATGGGTTATACCCTCCTGTACTTTTGAAAACCGCCTTTCTGAGAAAGAATTTAAGATGAAAGACCTATGGAGAAATAGAAGGAAATGTCCTTGTTTTATCATTCATGCAATAGGAAACTAGAAGCTGTGATTTGCAAATGGAAACATCCCCCTAGCTAAGGAATAGGTACTGTGCTTTCTTCTTTTCCAAAACCCTGAGTTACTTTCTCTGTGTTTAAGCAAACATCACAAAGGAAGTTTAAGCTGCTTTCGAAAACATTAAACCTTTTGGTACAGATGGTTACCTTTCTTCCATTACCACCATCTCAGATGGAGTATAGAGCAAATAAAAAACCCCTACCTAGACCTTGCCCACATTCACAAGAACATACAGATGAGATTAAAAGTGTTTCCTGTTCCATGGGAAAGTGAGAATGGATGAAAATGTTTCATGAAGGGAGTACAACGTGCACGTCCTTACATTCTGTCTCCATGGAGTTTTGGCTTCCAATAGAAAGAAAACTTCTTAATAAACCTCTTGTACTTGGGCAGCTCTGCCAGTCATAGTTACACAAAACTGAACATTGCACATGATTCATCAATTCAGTACCAAACTAAAAACTTCCCATCAAAACCCGAATCCTTTTCAGTATGAGTTCTTCCACAAGATCAACACTGTCATTCCCAGATGTTCAGTACCATCTGTGAGCTGTCTATGAAGTACAGCTTCCGTCCACCATTCTGTGTATTGGTAGACAGGCTTTCAAGTGGCAGACAGGAGTCGGAGCTACAATCCTCTCTCTTCACCACTGTCTCTGCCACATCAACATAGAAAGACAGAGATTCCCCTGGACTTCTAGAAGAAAATGAATGAGAAAATACTAGGAAGAATAGTGAACCTAACAAATTTTCTTAGTCACTTCCTTGACTGCAGTTTTCTCAAATTTAATTGCTGTGTAAAATAATTTGCTGATTTGTTTCAGAGAATCATTTCAGGCCTTCACTGAGTTCCAGTGGAACTCAGCAGTTTTGTACATTTTAACTCTGCAGTGTTTTGAACAGTTGTGCTTAATTATGAAAACCATGGTCACTTTTGTATTCCCTGACTACACAAAAATAAATATAAAATCAAAGCTTCTTCTTGGCTATTCAGGTAAGCAAAAAAAAAAAAACCTGCTTTTTATGACTACTCACTTCAAATCCTGGCTTGTGTGAACTTTACCGATTAGAAAGCAAACACAAAAAATGTCCAAACAATGAAAATAAAATCTTTTAAAAATGTAAAGGAATATTCCACTACAACATGGTTATGAAGAGCATTACTTCAACCATACAATGAGATAAACAATGGAGAAGTTTAAATATTTTGGTATTTGCCATCTCATTCCTTGCCTTCAGCTGAAACACAATTTGTTCATAAGTGGAAAATCCTCCATGTTAAACCAATTTTAAACTGGCAGCAACTGCATCAGTAATCACACTTCATGTCATTCTGTGATTATGTGATTCTGCTGTAGAAACTCTGAGACTTATTTTGTGCCATATTGCAAAAAATCTATAACAAATGCAACCACCTGCAAAATAGCATATGACAAACACAATGTAGATGCTTCATTCTTTCCACAATATTTGCTTGTGTTTGTTAGAACAACTTTTTCTATCTTATTTTAATTTAGACAATCTTTCTCCCTGAATTTGTCTTTAACATAATGAAAATTTGTTTATTGTAGAAAAAGCATGAAAGCTCCATACACATGAATTCATAATTTCTTTTATCATATTTAATTCCAGGCAGAGACCCTCAAAATCAATTATTTGGTGTAGAGGAAGGAATGTGCTCCCCCTATTAAGAGGAATCATAAAAGACGCCTTGTAAATTTAGGCAGTCTTCCATAAAGCATCCTTTGCTAGGATCTGATTTGTCTCCCAAGGTAAAACTCTAGATTGCACTGACACCAGAAGAAATTTTATTATTCATCTTAGCCAATATTTGACCCTGCGAAGATATAGTCTCAGCCATCACAAAATCCCACCCCTTGGTAACTGTGTGGTTGGAAGAAGTACGCAGTTGGGCCCAGAGCTGTAATGGGGTGAGAGTCCTAGTGCTGTGCACCGCTGGCACCTCTGGTTTCACCCAAAAGAACACCACAGAAGAACGCCATACAACTTTCTTATGGAGGACGACTACAGGTGAAGGATTTGTATCTGCACAATTTGAAGTTTGATCCTGCCAAGGAGCTGATCAATTTGAACAATCTGAAGTTTGATCCTGGGGTGATTTCACTAAGTGATTTGCCCCAGCGCAGCCTGTGAGGAACAAGGTCCCAGGTCTCCCCAAGCAGTTAGGATACTTTTTATTGTATTCAGGTGCAAGGGTAGAGACACACATACCACATTTCAGGCACCGATGCCTGGTAATTTAAACGAGCTGTTGCCCCTGGTTACAGCTAAGGTAGAGTTAATTTCTTCTCAGTACCTATTACAGGGCTGTGTTTTGGATTTGGAATAAGAATGATGTTGATAACACACGGATGTTTGCTATTTTGCCAAATCGTGTTCATCCTAAGTCAAGGACTTTTTTTTTCCCTTGTCTCATGCTCAGCCAGGGAGGCGGTACGCAAACGAAACTGGGAGGGAGCGTGGCCGGGACAGGTGACCCGAACTGACCAAAGGGATGTTCCACACCACAGGACGTCATGCCCGGTTTATGAACTGGGGGGAGTCACCTGGAAGGGCGGATGATCTGGTTTCGGGAAGGGGAGGTCTAGCTCAGTCAGTGGGTGGTGAGCAATTGCATTGTGCATCGCTAGTTGTTGTTGTTGTTATTATTATTATTAATGTATTTTACTTTATTTTCAATTATTAAACTGTTCTTATGTCAACATACAAGTTTTAATTCGATTCTCCTCCCCATTCCACCGATG